>JAJMDO010000119.1:42585-59468 GCA_030573635.1 Blastobotrys ciferrii
TTTTTTTTTTTTTTTTTTTTTTTTTTTTTCAAGACACCTTGCTCGGGAGACATCAACGAATCTTACCCTTCTCCTTGTCTCCACGAAGACAGGGTCCTGTTTAGTAGCTTTTCAAAGTAAACTAGCCTAACTGAAGTTTGGGCTTGGAAAGGGGCCAGTCGATATTACTAAATAAATAATCAATTCATTTTGAATCGCACATACAATTACAGGTTGGAACGGGACAGACGTCATGCTTGCTGAACCATTCTCTGGCATGGCCAGCATGGAGACCATGATTGCACGAGAGGCAAAAGGCTGGCCATTGTTCGAACTGCCTGCTTAAACTTTCAGCGGCGCTTTCAGCCTTTGGTTTTACAGTTGGGACAGATGATCCAAGGGGAAGGAGACAAATGGCACATCTGGTTAAAGGATTGTTGCATGATTGACACTTTCCAATCACCTCTTTAGAGGGGGTACCCGATTTGTTGATTGGGTTCGGGTTAGGTTTTGGTACTCCACCGATCACCTTTTTGCAATGGTTGCAGCGAACATATACTTGCTTTGGTGGTGGTTTGATTGTTGAGACACCAGCATAGTTTTTGGATAGTTTGGTTCTACCGACATCAAACTTAGCACGCTGGCTAAACATCCTCCATCGGTTTAAAAGAAGACGGTATTCTTCTACCCAGTGAGAAATATTTGTGTCTTTAAAATAGCGAGGGGAGCCAAAGCATGATATCAATGAAGGAGTCTGCACATCACTAGTTTTGTCAATGTAGCATTGAAGAAGCTTGACAACTCTAGGAGTTATTCCTGTCAGGATGATACCTTCAAGATCACCGCTATTAACTACGCGGTCCGCCACTCTGTTAAGATACGAGCTAAGTTCGTCATCGGGAAGAAAACGAAGAGCAATACCTAGTCTTTCGACAAGCGGCAAAGAACCTTCATCAAGCACGTCCATCCATGATCCATCGGAAATAAAAGCAAATATTGCTCTGAGATAGGGATTCGATAGATCAGAAGCCAATCTTCGGCATTGTTCTCTCCACGGACTGTTAACTTCAGTATTTCTGTAAGCCAGGTAACCAGCAACTGCAGTAGACATAAGCTTCAGCCTTTGTTTATTAGAGTTTGCCAACGCAGTTACTGCCCTTTCAACATCTCCATGAAACACTGCCCATCCTGCAGCCTTTTCATATTGTCCTTTCCCCTCTAGTTCTTCAATCCGCGAATTAAGGCCATCAAGTCCAAAATTCCACCCAGCTACCAAGAGACATAGTCGTCTCCGGTTTTCATTATCACTGCCAGTGACCGACGGCGATATGTAGACTGACTTAGAAGATTTGATAATGCCATAAACAGTTTCATTGAAAGCCTTGTTTGTCACATTTTTGTTGCTACTCGTTGATCTTGATTGTAATCGCAAGTCAGAACATCCTTCCCAAATTCCCAAGACACCTTCGAAGCCCAAATCCAGCTCACCCTTTCTCATATCACCACGTGATTCAGCTCTTTGGGCATATAATAACCATTGCCATGCATATCGGATGTAGTTATCATCTGATTCCTTCTGTAAAATATCAATATTCGCTGAACAATCCAATGAGTATCCACTTTCCGCTCTCCTTCTCATGATACAAGAAATATCACCGTTTAGCACTGATTTAAAGTCTAGTATACCCTCTAGAGCGCGACTATACTCCCCATCAGCTGCAGGTTCATCTTCAAGCTCTTCCTCTTCTTCATACTCGTCCAAGCTTGACACTGCGTCTGAATGCTTACGACGACTTTGCGATTTGTCAGACTTGACGGACTCCTGTACACTAGGACGATGAAAGTGGGCAGTGGTGTGTGGTGCAGATGTTGCAATTGTCACTCTTTCCGGATCCACAATTGCCAAATTATTATTGGGATCAAAACTAGTGGCATCCGGACTTTCAATGACATTCATTCTAAACACTTGGCCAGATTGTCGAATGCACATAAAGTTTATACTTTTTGGGTTGGAAACGTCATGAGTATAGTCAAAAGAGGCGACCTTGTCATAAATTGTCTTGTGGTCTAAAACACCAGACACAAAGCAAGTGCCATGCTTTGTAATATAGGAGTGGCTTTGTCCCTCTGCATTATCTTGGTTTTGAGGTCTACTCGGCAACCTGGCCACCCGTTCAGGCATTGCCGGGACAGTCCCTAGCTGCCACCTTCTAATAAGATCCCCCTCATTTAAAACCGCAAACTCGCTACTCCCCGAAAGAGAAAATCGAAAACAAGAATTAGAAAGCCCCTTTCTAGATGACTCGCCAAAAAGTCGTGGCATATATAGTATCGGCTCGGTGTTTGAACCTGCTGTTCGCATCAGACGTCTATCCCATAAAGCAACCGAACTATCGGCATACGATGCAAAGTAATTGTCGTTAAACGGATTTACAGTGATTCCTTGAGAACATTTTGTGACGCATTGAAAACTAGGAGTCGGAGACCGCAAGTCAAACTCTCGAATAAACTTGTAGCTACCACTCAACAGCACACTGGGGTTGTGAGGCAAAAACGATACCGAAGATACTGACTCGTTGGGTAAATGGGACTCTAATGGTGATATGGTTTTCCCTGAGCTATCAGGAGTAGGTGATGTAGCTGAGTAATGCTCTACATTCCATATAACTAGACCATTGTCATTTCGTACCTTATCCAACCCAGCTGCAATTAACCCCTGAGAATTGAACGCGACGGAGTTACACGTTCTCGACTGCTTTGGTTTCAACTTTAATGCCGGAATATCCGTTTTCCTCAGATTGAATATATTCACAATTCCATTGGATTGTCCAGCGCAAACCAGACCCTCTTCAATGGGAGACAGGCTGTAGCATTGAACCGAGTCAAGTTCTGTGTGAGATGTCAGTTTATTAGTTGAATACCCCTTTTTCTACCAATTGTTAGAATAACAACCCCTAGTGCCCTTCTCATAATTACAACTTACCTGATGGACAGACTCATACAAGCTAATCTCGTCCCGCGATGGACTCAACGTAACAAAATACTGAGCGCCCTCGTTATCCCATGATCGGGCATGAACTATGCTGGTAGTCATAGCGCGCACACTATCAACACCTAATTGATCAGGCCCTAGTTCCCCGTTCCTTCGTATTTCAATTCCGAACGCCCTTGCCTGGTCCCAACGTCATATTCGATTTTTGTCTTTCATGCGGAGCTACCCTAACCCTATTTTTCATCCAATATATCAATGTGCCAATCATCTCCGCTTCCATTTGATAATTGCTTATCGGGTCCCCATGATGCATGCTTATTGTTTGCTCAAATGGTACATATCATCTACTCTGAAGATCCCTCATTTTTGACCCTGAGGTATCTTCAATAGTAAATTTAGTTTCCGGCGTTTTCGGTTCAAGAGAGGTAGACGAGGCTCAAGGAGCCTATAGGGCTTATGGAACTAGACATTTAATAATTTACAGATTCCCAGTGATCGAAAAACTGTAGGTGGATCTTCAGTCTGTATGCAGGTAATCCGGAGATCCAGAGAAGACTGGAAAGTTTCATAGTACTCGGAATCCTCCACAATCAACGCGTCTGTGTGGCATTGATCCCAAGATTATAAAGCTTATTCCTGAAGGAGAAAGGATGGTTAGTCTCGGCCCGTATAAGTTAGAAGATATCTTAATTCCTAAACTGATGCATTATGTCACTCCGATCGAGCCCCTCACCAGTCATTCGCCTGCAATACCCCTTCTCCTTCTCAAGCGTATATACATTATATACAAGATCTTTAAATTTGGTTCAAGCGTGGACCTATGCTTGCTCCAACTTCTAATTCTCAGTGGTAAATTGCTGCCTATACAGAATGATATGTATACGTACAGCTAGTACTAGTGGTCTGGTCGCATGTATACGTATAGAACGCAGCTGCAGTGCGCTGTATATATATGTATCGATCTGTCACATATGCATTCGAATTCATATGCCGGCGCCTGTAGTTCCCATATATACCGGCCGGTATATACGTATACGTACCTTTTATCCAAGTTTGATATAATTAATTTGATAATTAATATTGTCTTCGATCCGAGCTTTAATTTATATATATATATAATTAATTGAAAATATAGAGTGTTGCACGCACGTAATTATATAATCCGTATTATATATATATTAATTTTCAAGATCTATAGCTAGCTAGATCTAGATCGAGGCATTCCAGATATCGATAAGTAGCTAGCAAAAAGAGCGGTACGGTTTTTAATTTACGCGTATACGTACGTACGTATACTATTTATAAAACTTACGTATAAGTGTTTGGAATAATTAATACAAGACTCGGGTAGGGTTCGTAAGAAAGCTACCATGTAGTATTTTAAGTGTGCTATAGATTAAACATTTTTATGGTCCCAGTAAAGAGTTGTATATTTTGATTGGCCCTCTCTAAGACCACACTTGTCTTCGTAGTCCTCATGGTACTTTAGAACATATTCCTCATAGTCTCCTAGAGGGCAGCTTTTCCCTGGACCCGATTGACAACCTGGCAGAGGGATGTACTGGTCGTTGAGATTGACACGGACAAAAGTGTCATGGGCACAGGTTATGCGTTCCAAGGTGAGATGGGCCAACATGGGAATGATCTGGCTTATTTGAAAGACAGTGCCATCATCCCGACGGTCAAAGGGCATCCCATTTTCTGGAACAAAAAGTTTGAGAGCTCCCAGAGCCTGGATGATATCGCTGTCATGGGCAAAGTTCAGGATCAAACCGCCCATTGCTTGTGGACCCTCTTTAAGTACGGACATGGTTGAGTTGGTGTAAAGAGATCCCGCTGCGATAACTCCACCCTTTTGTCCCGCTCCCCAGCCATAATACATGTTTAGACCATTAAAGTAGTCAAAAGATTTCCATTCGTCTTCAGTAAAAATACTGCAAAATTTGGAACCACCAATCGCGTTAATTTCATATGGACAAAAGTCCATCAAGTTGTAAACATCAGAAACATTCAGCTCAGCTTTTGAGTACTGCTGGATTCGTTTCAGAATTGGGTGGAA
Organism: Blastobotrys ciferrii; assembly: GCA_030573635.1. Classification (NCBI taxonomy): domain Eukaryota; kingdom Fungi; phylum Ascomycota; class Dipodascomycetes; order Dipodascales; family Trichomonascaceae; genus Blastobotrys; species Blastobotrys ciferrii. Next base: position 47,616 of record JAJMDO010000119.1, read on the forward strand.
AGTGTTTTGTCGAAACGCAATGGCTTGATCAGCATAGTTTCCGGACATGTTGAAGAAATGCTCAGAACACTGGTTTTCTGGTGTAAGTGTGTTCATTGGATCACCGTATTCGGGCAAAGTGATCATATTCGCCAGATTGGTCCAGTTGGTACCAAAGAAGCCCTCAGTGAAATGGTTGGCTGTGTCCTGTACTCGTTCCTGGTCTGCCGTGAAAATATTAAACTTTTTGTCATCCTCATTCTTCGGGAGAAGGTGCCCATATTGAGCTCTCAGCTTTTTGCCAAGTTCTTTTGCCTCGTAATGACCATTATATGGTCCAGTACTAGTTTCTAAATCCTTCTGTTCCTCAGTCATGAACATGGTGTAATTGGTCAGAAATTCCAGTGGACCACGAAGTCCACCAGCCCCTTGTACCTTTTTCAAGGTGTCAGCCAAATCGTAATACTCCCAAGACTGAGGATATCGTTCACCATGTCTGCACAGAAAGATAGCCTGGTTCACGGTACATCCTTCAGGAACATTAGGGTCCACCCCTAAGCTATCCATGGAAATATAAGGACCCAGACCTCCCATGCTCCTGAAACTAGGGAGGTCAGGCTGTCCATATGCAAATCCAGCGACGGCTGAGGTGATAAGTAGACAGTATCCAACACTGACCATAATTTCCACCAGTACTTGCAGATCCGGAGAAAACCCCGGTTAAATAATTAAAGAAGGAAAACAGTTCGACCATAACGCATGCAGTTCGACCATAACGCATGCATGCGTTTCGGCGACACATGCTAACTTCGCTTTATGCACCGGCCAATACAAGCCCCACTCGGGCCCCACCCCCGCTCAAGTGCCATGGGGCCATAAAGCATATATACTTAGCTCCCTCGCACAGCCCATTGCATAATTTAATCAAAGATTGCAACGTCTTCTAAGCTATAGTCCTAGAACTCTGACCCTAAGAAGAACGATCTACAGAAATGACGAAAATCTTGGCTTGCCGATCACAACTTAGGCAATGATCACTGCCCATTTGAGACAACACGGCATTAACTATATAACTGCTAGGGGCACGACATGTCGCCTTCAATTACCCAAATCACCCAAAACATACCAACTTTGTTTCAACCCGACCAAATAGAAGGTACTTGTTTATTTTTCATTTTGGAAAAGGCGACTGATGATTTCACTCAATTTGCGATCCACTAGACGGTCCCAAGTGGCATGAGTTTGTCGCTCCGAAGAAAAGCTCTACACAATAGTTCGGTGGCTGTCTCGCATGCAATTCAGGGGTACACTACAAGAATTGCTACTAAGACAATCGGGGGAGGTTTTGGACCCGATCCACACAGGCTCAAATATGGGCAGGGTCGTGCCGAAATGTACCTTGGATTTATCCATAGATTATGTGATCTCCTAACCCTATTGTCCCAACACTCGGGTAGATAAAATTAATTCGGTCCATCTAGCAGTGCGTTGTATAAGAATAGACAAAGGTGATATGAAAGCTGTCTCGAAGCAGTGGCCGGTCCGATTAAATGGAATTCGTTCGTTTAGCGATGGTCAATTGTTGCGCATACCGAGGGTTCAAGGTTCGGACGATGGAAAGGATCGACGCGTGGATCCGTTTCATGTTCATAGACAACTAGACAATGGAGCTGGCTTTAGCAGATCTAAAAAGGAGCAAATGATTTTTACAAGCCTATTGGAATCCATATTCGAGCAAAAGACTGTTGGTGAGAATAAATCAGCGGGTAAAGTACAAAAAATGCCACAGAGTTTACAAATGTTATTCCAACAATCGCTGAATCCTGATAAATCCGCAGGTTCAAACGACGTACAGATGGAGATGGTGAACGAGGATCTGCGCAAAGTGCCACTTTCCTCCAGCTCGTTGATTCATCGTATGTCTGGACAGACGCCGCTACAAGTCGCCAAAGATGAGCGGGAACAATTGACAAGACAATTGGGTCCTGTTTTGCAGTATATTTCTAATTTGGAAACAGACATGGATGTACAGGAGTACTACATGAACAATATTCTCAACAAGGTGGCTATATCTGGGCCGCTCGAAAACTATGAGGTTGATGAAAACACACATATTGACCCCAATGCGCCTCCCCTCACCAAGAAAACCGTCCCTATTTACCTCTATCATGTTCTGGACACATTAGACGAAGCGTTTCATGCACCAGAACAAGTCATTACGCTCTTCGAATTGTCCAAACGCAGTGGAATAGATTTCTACGTCTCAGCATGCACCGTGGACGTCTACAACAAGATTCTTCAGGTCCGATGGAAATACTACCGTGACTTATATGCGGTTGAATCTCTTCTTTCTGAAATGAACGTCAATGCAGTTCTAGGGAATGAAGAAACTGTCAAAATCATTGGCAAAATACACGGCGACTACCTTGAAGCCAAATATGGGGTCTCGGACGAAAACCTGCTTACTCTTTGGAACAAGGAAGACAGCAAACGTCTCAAAAACATCAATCAATATCGCATGCGCATAATCAGCTCCTCTTCCGACGACGACCTCCTACAACTCTCAATCTGATGATTCAACCTTATTTATTTCTAACAATTGGCCAGTCAAACGTCCTCTGATGCTATTCAATGGTCATATTTTTTTTTTTTTTTTTCAGAAATGGGGGAAATATGCCGTTCACCCTGGCGCAAAGACTGTACTATTATTACATTCCCGCGTGCGCGGAGAAGTACAATTCATGTTTCGCTTCTCGTGTTCGAGACGAGATCATTATTAATAGAGTTGGTCCGCAGTAATATACACACGGAATCACTTAGTTGTTAGCGGAAGACTAAACTGAATTAAAGAGGACGGCTATTCGTCGTGTAATTATATCTACGTGAAGTCTGAATCCATCATACGACATGTCGCTGTGATAATTGAGCTAAAAGAACACCATTACTACGATGTTAAAGTTACGGTATTTTCGGTGTTTCGATCTTTTTCGGTGTTCGACTAACTAGTCTTATATAACCGATCGAACACCGTAGAAACCGAAAACGCGCTTGCCGATACACTCGCGCGGTAGATCGCGCTGCCGCTACGGACCGGCCCGACCCCTGGAGACCGTGGGGAGTACACTTAAATGCATGGATAGAAACAACACGAGGAAACTGGCAAACTGCTACTCAACTATGATAAACTCGTCTTCTATTGACCACAGCGAGATCCGAAGTGTTTGCAAATCGTGCTCTGAGCTGGTCCATCGATTTCTGTCTTCGGAAGATATTGAAGAAACTAGACAGTCAACTCAGAACCAGATCAAACTAAGCATTAATATCATCAACGATGCATTGAATAGACATGGGTAAGTCGTTTCCAGAGTCAAATGCCTCAGCCTTGGCCTCTCCGTGAATTGGCCCAGTCTAAGCTTCCCTGAGTTCAGATTATCGGTTATGCGATGGCCTCCTTCTAATTTTGATGGTTCACCAATAAGGTGAAAAGAAGACACAGTCCTATTTGCTCGAACCTTACAGAGTTGGACCGTTTTGGTTCTCTATATCGTCTATTCTTGAAACCCCTAATGTGTTGGAGCGTTAACCAGGTAAAAAACCAGCTGACTTTAGTTGGGCTAGTTCCGCTTCGGGTTATGGCGTTGCCTATTCAGTTGTGGTATTAACTGTGTTTTTTTAGCATTGAGGAGATTGCGCTGTCGTTTAACGGTGGGAAGGATTGCTTGGTGATGCTCGTTCTTTTCCTAGCAACATTACATGATAGGGCGGATTCCGAAGAAATATTTGAAAAATTAGACAAGATACCATCTGTCTACGTACATGTGGAAAATTCTTTCAAGGAAGTTGATGACTTTGTGGAGGATTGTCGAACACATTACCATTTGGACATTATTCGTCTAGCACCGCCTTTAAAGAATGGATTTGAAAAATATCTCGCCAAAAAGCCTCATATAAAGGCTATTTTGGTTGGAATTAGACGAACCGATCCGTATGGTGAAAACCTCACTTATTATGAACGCACAGATCACGGCTGGCCGGACTTTATGCGAGTTCATCCGGTTTTAGAATGGCATTATGTACAAATTTGGGACTTCCTTCGTTTCCTCAACATTCCATATTGCCCATTGTATGATTTGGGCTACACGTCCCTGGGAGGAACTAAAAATACCTGCAAAAACCCATCCCTCATGTCGACTGACTCCGAAGGTCACAAGAGTTACAAACCTGCCTACGAACTTGTAGATGACGATTTAGAACGCCTCAGTAGAATGACATGAATAAAGAACTTCCAAACTAATTGTCCGGTTTTATTGAGGTTAACTGGCGGCATATTCAAGGATATGTGAACCTATGCTTAGCTATATGGGTCAACCCGGCAGCTTCATAGCTGGCGGCGGATCGGCATTATTTAATTCATTAATCAATTAAATTAACGAATGGCCAGTTCTAAAATTCTTTAATTACTGGAATTGGATTCCGACAACTGGCATTGCATAAACGATCAATCGAATTGCAGTGAAGCTTAAGGACATGTCAACTGCTTAGCATTACCGCAGACACATTTATAAGCTATCTATTGCTTATGCTTTAAACGTACGTAATTCTAACTTCAAGCTGATATTGAATTCAATTCAAAGCTATTACCCAAGAGGAACTAGAAACTGAATTGTCAGGAACTCATCTTTTGCAGAAAAAGAAGCAAAAAGTGTAGCTTTGTGAGGCTCCCTCTTTGTCCATCCGTAAAATAGCACCACAAATACCTCAGAATAGAACAACCCATATCCTCGGTGAAGGTCTCCCACGGGCATCTTGATGGGTGTTTGCAAAATTTTAGAGGCCCAAGAAAACGACGGAATCAATCCTCCGGTTTCCGAATCACGGCGTCTCGAGGGGAAGGATTATTAAGAGTAACAACTCGAATGCATTTCTATAGATTGTAATAAATAGATTTCAGTAGTGTCGCCGCCACTTTCTTCGCCTGCTCTTTTTCGGCAATGGTTGTTGCTTTCCTTTTTCTTGTTCTTTTCTCAGACCTGGTTGTGGTTGGGGCTCAGAGACTTGTTCGTGATGTAGCGATTCGGAATTATTAGTAGTGATAGTACCTGCTTCCAGGCGAGTGAGCTCTTCGTCATCGAGATCACTGAGGGGGCTCATTTCGCGTCGAAGTCTAGCACCGGACCAAACTTCATCTTCGTTGATGAAAAGACCTGAGGGCAGAAAGTTTTTGAAGTCGGGTAAATTGGTTTGTTGATCACGTGGGAGCGAAGAAGATTTAGCCTGAGCCTCATCGATAAGTTGTTTTAGCGTACTGGTTTGGAAATTCGCTAGTTCTTTGGACTTTTCACTTTCTTGTCCATATGCTTTGTGTACTTCATTGAATAAGGTGTGCAAGTCATGGACAAAATCTTCAATGCAGGCGTATTTGTAGTGGGTGTACTTATCATTCAGAGAATCTTTGGCTTTCTGCGCGTTTCCATTAACGGTAAATATTCCCATATGGTTTTGTTCAAAGTGGAGTAGCACCGACCAAGTTTGTCGGAGGAAATAAATAGTGGGGAAGTACACCAACTCATTGATACTTTTTTGCTCCTCAACAACCTTCAATTTGAGCTCCTCTCGTTGACGAACTTGTTCGGTGAGGACTCGCAACCGCTCAAGATCGTTAAGCAGACCTTCATAATGCGCTAGTTTCGATGCTGCTTCAGCTTGAGACAGTTGCTGGTTTGGATCAACTTCGAGTGCCAGTTGTAGTCGTTTTGATAACGCAGCGCCACGTTTCATTTGTCGTTTCAAGGCCCAGTATCGGCTTACTTGCTGAATGAATGGACGTAGTTTAGAAACCTGAAACTTCTTCATCACCTTGTGCAGCTTTTCAACAATCACAGCAGGGACGACTGGTGTCCCTTTTTCGGTGCGCCATGGTCGCACATTCTCATTTGCCCTACGCACATACTTCACATTCTGTCTAATAGCAGACTGTCCCTTAAAGAGCTTTTCCCATTCGTTCCCAGTATATGCGTGTCGATCAAGCGTGTCCTCATAATACTGTTGAGCAGATCTAACATCCACTTGATCCCGATGTTCCTCTGGTGTATGGTTGTCACAGTAAGCGTACAGCGACCCGGGGTTATTGATTGCCCCGTGAGCCCCCAATGTCATTTTCATATACAACGATGCCTTTTGAGCACATGTAGGATGAAATGCTTGGAAACAGTTCTTGTTTGCACATTGAATACAGGCACCCATTCTGCATTTGCAAATATAGCAACAAAGCTTCCAACGGCCACGCGGGATGCGCGTCAGACCCGTCACTGGTTCCATATACACAGGGTGCTTGACAGTCACCTCTGGAATCCACAATGTACACAAGGCATGTGCCCAATGACCAGTATCTGTCGGTTTAAATGCCCCAACATTATCATTCGGACAAAAGACGCAGGAAACAGTGTGTCTTGGACTAATGGAACATTTATTGCAAAGCCATTGTCCCTCTGGGATGAAAGGAACTCCATAACATTCCTGATGCACAGCCATATCACAACCATCACAGAAGACAATTGCATTGCTATTATCACACTCTGATTCGTCACAAATAATACACTTCTGCTCTTCAGTCGACGGAGTCAACTCACTATTATTCGCATTATTAGGATCTTTGGTCTTCGGGGGCATTCTTCGCTCCAGAATGAACCACTCCGTCTCCAAAAGCGTCATTGTAATTTCAAATATCTCCTTTGAAACTTCACAAAGATCCTCTTCACGCTCTCTCTTCTGATTGAGCATTTCCAAGAACTTTCCATCCTGCTCATCCATGTCATACTCCACCCGTATCTGGCGCTTACGCTTCTTCCTCGGTGGCGCGTTATCGTCAGCATTTCCGAAACTGTAATTGCCCAAAGCCGGATCGTTCTGCGAAACGAAGCTCCTTATATAAGCCTCAGACATTTCATGCACATCGGATTGAGCATATCCTACCGCCTCCATCGCCTTGTCCACCTTGTCCACGGGCTTTTCCTGGACAAATTCTCGAAAGGAAGGCGTTTTCGGCTTCTCCCCATACCCATTTACGCCATATACAGTTCCATTCATCAGACTGTTCTCAGTAACCGAAAAATAAATGCTCAGCGGTTTTGTCACACTCAGATCCTCGTATATGTCCTTGTAATTACACTCTTCACGCGGCTTTTCCAAGGCTCTCGCCTCGGCAAGACTCATGAATCGACCATCCGGCAGTCTTAGCGGGCCCTTCCTTTTACGCGACGCGGATGCGGAGGACGACATATTGCTCAACTAGCCATCCGCTAGTCTTGAAAAATTCTCTTTAATACCAACACACCAACACAGCAGCACGCGTCCAACCCCTATATTTGCCAGTGCGAGATTCCCAGTTGGCGAATTCTACAAACGCGCCGCGTATTCTTTGGGAGGAAAAATATAACATAATATGCACTCAAAAACTGATAACACTTTCAAGTTTCTGTTCAGTGTTATTAATCTACCATGGACTACCAAAATCGAGCAGGATCAAAGAAAGGAAGTAAGTGCCATGTGTGACGGGATAATGGATTTCGGTTGAGCTGTCAACACCTTTAGATGCGGAGGGCCAATGAGCATTTTCGTGCAACACTTGTGCTTCTTCACCTGAAAAGAATAATACCTTAAGGCTAACTAACTCAACCTGTGACTGTTAATCTTGCGTCGACTACCCTGGGGTTGGAGTACGCAGGAAAACGGAAGAACGTCTTGCCTGTTCTGAAGACATAGTTCTCAATCGCACCAATCGGTGAAAGATTCTTGATCTAAAGTCAAGGATAAGCTAGGCAATAAGCTTTCTATATACGGCATTTGTTTGTTGAGTAAGACCATGATCAAACCTGCTTGACCAAACAAATACGTTTCTGAACGAAGCCCAAACTTAGCAGAGTGACAGTAGGTGTCTGGGGCATTTCACCCGTAACTGATCCGTCTAAGTGAAATGAATATTTTTTGATAAAATCTAACATATGTAGGTGGTGGAGTTGCAGGGCAAAGTGAGGCGAATGCGTCGCGACAGCAGCGATTGAGGCAGTTGGCGTTGGAGACGATTAATCTGGACAAGGATCCGTATATTTTTAAAAACCATCTAGGGGCTTTTGAGTGTCGGTTATGTTTGACGACGCATACAAATGACGGGTCTTATTTGGCACATACGCAGGGGAAAAAGCATCAGACGAATTTGGCGCGACGTCAGGCGATGGAGAATAAGGAAAAGAAAATTGATCCAAATACTGGGTTACCAGTGGGTGCGGGTACAAGTGCGTCTACAGTTCAAGTAAAAAAAACTGTGAAAATTGGTCGACCAGGATATAAGATTACAAAAATACGAGATTCCGCGACTAAACAAGTCGGCCTATTATTTCAAATCAAGTATCCAGAAATTGCTACTGACGTGAAACCTCGGTATCGATTCATGAGCGCATTTGAACAAAAAGTTGAAGCGCCCGACAAGGCCTTTCAGTATTTATTGGTGGCGGGAGAGCCATATGAAACTTGTGCATTCAAAATAGAGGCCGGCGAAGTGGACCAAAGCCCGGGGAAGTTCTTTACGCATTTCGACAAAGATACTAAAGAATATTTCATCCAGTTCTTCTACAAACAATCAAAAAAATAATACATGAAGATCTGACGCTGTTCAATTAGGTTGGTTTGAAGCTGAAAGCTGTGCGAAATAATTCGGTGGCAAAGAAGTCACCAAATGACGAATTGGCTCCTTGGGGACAAGCCACTCTTGATGTGTTTCGTGGGTCTTATGTTGAGAAAGGCAGCGTGAATAGCTGATGGTTTGTAGCGTGTGCCTGGAAACGGCTGTTCACGATTATTGATTAGATGCCGACCGATACACCGTTTCAGTGCCGAAGTTAAATTACTCATGCATGCATTTTGATTTCGAATATACATATGATGTATACAGCTAGCTAGCTGCCGGCCGCAGCTGCATGGGTTTGATAAGCCTCGAGCTCCATATATATATAGCTCATAATTCGGCCCTAACGTGATCACCCCTAATTATAATATATATATATATATAGAAGTTAATTAGTTTAATTCCCTCGATATATCAATTAGTGAGGCTATAGCTAAGGGCAATTAATTAATGATCCTTATCATATCATGATCGATGCATATGCTAGCTGTATATATCTGCCGGATTGAATTTAATTTGTATATTTAACTTGTTTCCCGACCCCCTTCCCAGCTAGAGGGAGAGCGCGCGCATAACTATCTGCGTGTCTGGTCTAGAATAAGTCTTTAATTGACATTCTGCGGGGTAACAATGGATCTCCGCAAAACACACGGGCCTCGGTAGTCTCCACATAGTGTCGGAAGGTGTAAACCCCGACCCCGATGGAATGGCTTAGCTTATAAAACACGTACAATATTGAGGATGACAGGAGATTAAAGTGTAAAATGGTTTACAATTCGCCGTTTGGAGATGTAGAGTGCTTTTTCTACGGAAATATTGTTTCGTTTATGCGAGGCAGTAAGCATGTTTCTGGTGACCAAATTGATAAGGAAATCTTTGTCAATGCTCAAGATGGAAAAGTACAAACAGCGAGGCAAATATTCGATTTATCCGGGAGGCTGACGAGCTTATTGCAAAAGAAGTACCGAGTAAACTACGATGACGTGGTGTGTACTTTTACTCCTAATCACATCAATTTAACAGCAATGATATATGGTATTTTGGGACTTGGTGCGGTGGTGTCCCCTGCAAATGTTGCGTATGTGGCAAAGGAGTTACATCATCAGTTAAATGTGTCTGGGTCGTCCGTTGTGGTCACTGTACCCCAATTGCGTAAGGTTGTCCAGGAGGCCTGTGATCAGGGCAGTTTGTCCGTTCGGCACATCCTTTATCTTGATGACTTAGTTGATGAAGCACAGCAATACCAAGTTCAACTGCCTGTGGAGTTACCCGATGAAGTGGCGAGAATCAAAGATGCCTTTTACTGTTTTTCTTCTGGAACAAGTGGCGTACCTAAAGGTGTAATGACGACACATTTCAACATTACATCTAATATTCAGCAAAGTGAAAAGGCGGCCCAACATGCGGGACAAAGCCTTGGAGACAGAGTGGCGATTGGCTTCCTTCCAATGTCTCACATGTATGGTTTGATGCGTATCGTGCTTGCAGGGCCATATTTTGGGGGCAAATGCGTTATCATGGAAAAGTTTGACTTTGCGCTACTTCTAAAATGTGTGGTAAAGTATAATATTGAAGCTCTGCCCGTTGTTCCACCAATTGTTGTTTTATTGGCCAAACATCCTTTGGTTGATAAATATCCAGTGAAGGGGATAATTCAAGATCTGCACTGCGGAGCGGCCCCTCTAAGCGACTCAGTTATTGAAGCGGTAACGAAGCGGTTGGGATGCGATATTAAACAGGGGTATGGGTTGACAGAGACTTCCCCAGTCTGCCACGTTGCAAGTTATGATCCTGAGAATTACAACAAAGACAGTGTTGGATGGCTAGCACCCTCAGTACAGGCCAGAATTGTTGACCTTGAGGGTAATGATGTTCCACAGGGAGAGCGCGGTGAACTCTGGATGAAGGGGCCTAATATCATGAAGGGTTATTTGAATAACCCAGAAGCAACAGCGGAGGTGTTTACAACAGATGGATGGTTCAAAAGCGGGGACGTTGTCGTAATCGACGAGACGGGACAGTTCTATATCGTAGACCGTGTGAAAGAACTGATCAAATCAAATGGATTTCAGGTCGCTCCTGCAGAACTAGAAGCCATTCTGCTATCACATCCGAAAGTGTCAGACGCTGCAGTGATTGGTCATTTAATTAAAGAGGAAGCAACAGAATACCCAAGAGCATTCGTTTGTCTTACCGATTCAAAAACTAGTCCCTTGGAAATTAAGAATTGGTTTGATACCAAGGTAGCCCGCCATAAAAGGCTTTGGGGCGGTATAGCTGTCTTAGACGCAATTCCCAAGAGTCCTTCAGGGAAAATTCTTCGAAAGGAATTGAGAACCTCGTCGCCCGCTAACGTACATGGCTATCCAAAGGCCATGGCCAAGTTATAGATCGCGATCGATTTTTAATTATATTATATTATACATGCCTGCAATTAATATTATATAGGCTTTTTTTTTTTTGATTAAATATTGGTCCACCCGTCTAGGGGCTAATATTCAAGGATAGAAATGCTTAAGCTTTTATAATTTAACGTACGCACGCCTCGAGCTCGATATCGCGTTAAACTTTGATCATGCGCATGATCGAGACAGTACGTGTGCATGGGATTCGCGCGGTCAATGCCGCGCGAATATTAATAATTAATTAATTAAAATTATAAGATCTAGAAGGAAAAAGATATATATATACGCCCGACCCACTAAAACCACGTACCCCCTTATATATATATATATATATATATATATATGCATGCATGCATTCACGCGAAAAATGAATATATACATAAAAAGACTCCGACACGGGGAATTGAACCCCGATCTGCCCGGTGAGAGCGGACCGTGCTAGCCATTACACTATATCGGACTAATTTTTCTGTAACAGATCGGATCCGGAGGATCGGGCCGAGAGGCTAGTGTGGCTGGTTCTTGGTCTTCACAACACAACCAAGGACCTTCAAAAAGTAAGTGCTATCATTTCTCGCTATTCTAAAGCTTCGGGATCCAGTCTCAATGGCCATAAGACCTCTCTTATAGTCAATGAACGCCAAGAGGCAAGGAACAACTTTTCAAGACTCAGACACGCACTAAAAAACACGCTTCTAGCAGAATCCCAAATAATTGACCTCCAACAAGAATCCTTCAGATATCTAGGCGCCCAGATAGGTAAACTGAGTGTCCTCGACGGAAAAGATA
>JAJMDO010000120.1:0-59044 GCA_030573635.1 Blastobotrys ciferrii
GAGCTTGCTCATATTGAAGTTCGAAGATAGTTAATACAGACTGGTCAATATAAACTGATAATCGCGCATTATGCGCGAATGTCAACCATGTTACCTCCCATGTCATGTCTGCCAGTGCGCTCTATCCGCTCTGCTACTGGTCTGTTCCTGTGCTCCTCCGTCCGTTCCGCGTTGGTCCATTCTCTGGGTTCTGTGCTTGCACTCTGCGACCTGTGCAAACTGGTCTCAAGACCTTGTTGACGTTCGTTCCGGTTTCTGGCCTATCTCGCTTTGATCTTGATCTTTGACTTTCTGCTTCGTATTACCCTCATGTCTGGTCTGCTCCGTTTACTGCCTGCTCTTAGCCTGATCAAAAGAATCGAGACGATTCTCTTTAAGAGCCGGGATAGTGTAACGAATCGTCCCTACAGTACTGTCGTCCACCTTCAGCCGCACGTCCAGCCACCCTGAGCCACTAAGCAGCATTATGGCTTTGTGGATAAACCTCCACGTTGGACCGAGTCGGGACATCACAACATTTGACTTGATTGTTGCCATGGCAACGCTATCTGATGGGAGATCGACAGGTCGGTGATGACGTCGTATGTGAGGTTGAAGAAAACAACTGCAGAGAATAGTTGAGATGATGGACAGAGCAAAGAGTGGTAGAACTGTATCCGATAGTGCTATCAATGGAGAGAGTATCAATGGCGAGAGTAACGGTTTGGAGAAAGCTTTGAATGAGAACTATCTTTGTTTAAAGTTTTCCGAAAGGGTGGATGGGTAAAATAGAGGCCGCGATGTCAGCGTCTAAAACGGGGGACGGAGACTTTGTGATTGAGTTTATAGAATGCAAAGGAAAGTTTATGGACTACGCGCATTGGTATTTTCAGCGTTTTGTTCTAAGGCGGCATCGTTTAACAGCGGACTACAACCAATCAATATGCATAGAGATAATTGCGGGTGAAGAACACGAACTTGGTGTCGGTCAGTATGAAAAGGCGGTCTCAAACAGTCTCAAAGCTATTGGTCTCGGCGTATCTGAACTTTGTTCCTCACTGGGATCTGCAGACGTGAAATTGCCTAAATTCGAGAAACAACCCGACAAATCTTATAAACCAAAGATGTCCGAAATATTGAGAGCAGTCCGTGATAGAGAAATGACCATTTCTTCCGCCATGGAATGCCGTGTGTCCCAATCACAGGAAAGTCTTGATGAAAGAGCCAAAGACCTCTTATGCAAGAGTCGGTTCAAATAGAGAACGTCGTTCTGATCAAATGTTACGAACAATCTATGAAGGTAAACTCGTACGGTTTCTTTCCAGAAAGAATACTAGCAATGGTCCCGCAAGTTGAAGAGAGATGGAGCCAGTCCGTGCTCCGTTGTGGGTGTGCCTCAGCGAATAGAAAGATTAGGAATTTTGAGTTGACATTGCGCGCGGTTACCAAAACTCGAGAGAGAAGACAAAATATAGTCTTAGAGCTTTCGGACCAGGACAAAGGAAAGAACGCACACGTTTGTCCAGTGCTATCGAATTTCTCAGACCATACAGGGGAATGATACAATCTTATATTCGACATCTGAGCTTACTACCAAACGCTCAAGTTGGGGCACAAACCAAACGAGATTACACCAAATGCTTTCGCGCTATGAAACCAAGACAAGATCATGCGGTGGAATATATTGCCGGGGAACCTGTGCCCGAGGAAGGGATATTCATCCGGACTTCGTCTTTGGTAGGATTTTACGATCCAGATAACCAACGGATTCCTGAACGTATCCAACTCACTGGGCATCAGCTGGAGGCTATATTTCAAGGTGAAATTAAAAGGGTGAGCGATGGGCTTGATGATGATGATGATGATGATATCTTTCAAGGTGACGGTGAAGTGGTGAGCGATGGGCTCGATGATGATGATGATGGTGATGACGATGATGATATTGAATTGTAACAGCCGCTTGAGCAATGACCTTGATGATCATGATATTCTCTACGTCTATTAACCGCAATGTAAAACGCAAGCTAACGCCGTTGTTACAGTTTATTTTAGTTCTATTGTCAATATTATTGTGACTAAAGTATCTCACCACGCCTATCGGAGTTGGCTTAATCACTTAGAAGTCTACACATAAAACCCTAGGGAGCCTCGCAGAGATACGCTTTTTGGTTCTTTTTCCGGAAAAAGAACAACCTTACACGTAGAAACCTTCCTGGGGACCAGCCCCCAGACCCCCGTGGCTCTGCGAGGCTTCGACGAATAGAAAGAATGAAGTCACTGTTCATACAATCCTAGGGAGCCTCGCAGAGCTACGCTTTTTGGTTCTTTTTCCAGAAAAAGAACAAACTCATGCGTAGAAAACCTTCCTGGGGGCCAGCCCCCAGACCCCCGTGGCTCTGCGAGGCTTCAACGAGTAGAAAGAACGGTTTACTGTTCATGCAACACTAGGGAGCCTCGCAGAGCTACGCTTTTTGGTTCTTTTTCTAGAAAAAGAACAATATGGCCCTCGTTAGCCCACGCAACCCAGGGAGCCTCGCAGATCTACGCTTGTTGGTTCTTTTCCTGGAAAAAGAACAATATGGCCCTAGCTACCCCACTAAACCCAGGAAGCATCGCAGAGCTACGCTTTTTGGTTCTTTTTCCGGAAAAAGAACAAGCCTAGTGATGACAAAGTGAAGTGTGCGGCTGAGTTTTTATAATTGTGATCTAAATGGGAGGTGCGGCTCGGGGAGAAAATTGAGGTTAGAAGACGAAGATGAATCGGGTTGACGAGGAAGAGATTACGCTGGAGCCGAGTGCGGGGTTTGTGGTGAAGACGCAGCTTGTGAGCGGGCGGCATCAGGGGCTGAAGACGTTTGTGAACGTGTGCAGCGACTCGCGGGTGCCGGAGCCTGCAGACGGGTACGGGCCGGAGATTCTGGAGAAGGTACAACGGGGGGAGGACTATGTGGTGCCCATTGTGCTGTCGACCCAGCGGGAGGATGTGGACAAGGCGGGCAGAAATTGCGTTGTGTGGGACTGTTGCATGCATCCGAAGGTGATTGTTGAATGCATACAGAACGCCGGGCTGCGACTGCTGGTCATTGAGACGTGCCTGGAGCTGATTGAAAGCAGCAGTGGACACGAGCTATCGCGTGAATATACTCTGCCGAAGATGTTGGCGAAGGGTACGTTGGAGCGGACGGTGGTGCGGAAGCGTGATCTGTATGGGGAGAACCAGCACGATGCGGAGGAGAGCGTGACCCGCGGCATCGACGACCTTGCGCGCAAGGTCATTAGTAGCAAGAACGAGCCGGAGCAGCAGCAGACCACGGACAGTGGATCCAAGCCAAAGAAGCCGTTGATCCAGGTGCTTTCGAGCGAGGATCAGGATGAGCCCTCACAGGAAACACAGGAACTCGAGTATCGCGTTTCCAAGTTCAACATACTCTTCAGCGGAGAGGGAACCCCTCCGAAATATCAGGTGGAGATCTCCGGGGCCAGCGAAAACGATTCTCTGGAAATGGAGCTCCAGGGTGAGACTCTACTGTACAAACACCTCCAGATCAAAATCCCCGGCGGCGGAAGCAAGGTCCAGGCCTTCTACGTCCGCGATGAACAGAAAATCTACGCCTTTGTCTTTGCATAATAAAACAAGTAATAACTACTCGTCGTCTGGTAGTCTTCTTTTAAAAGAAGTAAAGCGAGACTCTTTGAAGCTAACTATCAGTTGTATTGTTCTTTTTCCAGAAAAAGAACCAAAAAGCGTAGCTCTGCGAGGCTCCATGGGTTGTATAGACTATTCTTACTATTCGTTGGAGCCTCGCAGAGCCACGGGGGTCTGGGGGCTGGCCCCCAGAAAGGTTTTCTGCGTGTGAAATTGTTCTTTCTCCAGAAAAAGAACCAAAAAACGTAGCTCTGCGAGGCTCTCTGGGGTTGTATAGACTCCTCTTTCTATTCTATATAGCATTGCAGAGCCACGGTGATCTGAGGGCTGGCACCAGAAAGGATATCTACATGTGAGGTACTATTCTTTTTCAGAAAAGAACTAAAAATCCTAGTTTTGCGAGGCTTCCTGGACTTGTATAAACTATTACTCCTATTCGTTGAAGCCTCACAGAGCCACGGCCCCAAGAAAGGTTATCTGCATGTGAGGTATTGTTCTGTTTCCAGGAAAAGAATGAGAAAGCATATCTCCGGGAGGTACTCTGGGGTTCTTGGGTGCCTTTTCGTTTTAATCAAGGAAAGGAGAAAGGAAAAGCAGGTTTCTGCTATAGAAGAATATTGTATAGGTCTTTAATGCGGCGTATTCTACAATGATAAATAACCTCTTAAATCTTCTGATGTGGGAAAAAAAATCTCGCTCGTACAAAGAGTTTGTAATTACACGTTATGCAAGATATGGTAGTCGATATCGTATGCATCATACTGCATCCTGAGTGTCTGATTTTATGAACTTCAAACAACCTCTGTAAATTAAGAAAAAAAAAAAAAAAAAAAAAAAAAAAAACGGTAAAAGTTAATACAGAAGGACCAATACAGACTGTCATGGGTTCGAACCCCGAGTGTCACACGTGATAGGGTTAATAGCGACCAACAATTCCATCATGCGCGAGGCACGCGCGAGACTCTAGTACTGTCATGGGTTCGAACCCCGGGGTGTCATCCATCACAGGTCAATAGCATCCAAACAGTTTAGTCGGCAATTGGGCCGGGTGCATGAGTTATATGGGTGAGCACCAAGCTTCGTGAATGTCCTATACGGCACTCCACTGATATATATAAGAATACGTTTCAACTAGTAGTTGGGCATACTAACCAGCATAACGTTTGGTTGCACCCTTCTAGTCTTGAAGTAAACAGCTTGGTTTTCATTTGTATCAGCAAATGTCCATATCCTCGAGCGAAGCGAGCCCTGGGGGTCTGGGGGCACTGAGTTATGGTTTGCACGGGAAAGCCATCTGCGCCCCATGGCTCCGCGAGGCTTTAATGAATAGAATGAAGGCACCGTTCACGCGAACCTATGCAGAAAATACTAGGTATAAGACTCAACCTGGTACCTCTCCCATCGAAGTGATTCCATGCATTTGAGTTACTACGCCTCGCGCAACGCCGCCCCCTCGTACTGAACACTGATCGACTACAAATAAGCGAAAGCTTAACCTTCTCTAACTTAATATTGGTACATCATGTATGGTTCCATAGAATGGCTGAATCCACGAGTACCATGTACAGTCAACTTCCACCATAGCTTAATATTTTGTGGACCAAGAGATGAAGCCGCTGTAGGACAGAGTCGACACCTGCCTTCTACACACAAAAAATGTATCGATCTGCAATGCATGCATGTAACTCACCAAACTCTGCTATCTAGCCAGATACAGCTTCTTTAATTCAAATTCCAATTATAAGATATACAATTATCGCAGTTTATACTACATTCTATACCACACACACTAGTTCGGGATTAGGATTGCAGGGGGGCAGGCTGGCCCCTGCACCCCTTGGCTCTGCGAGGCTTTATCGAATATCGATTTGTAGCCCCTCTTTTACTGGAAGAACAAAATCATCATCATCACTACTAGTCGAAGCATATAGGGCTAAAGCTTTTCGTTTTTTTATGCAAAAGATCAAAATAATCATTACTAGCTGGACGTGCGCAGCTTTAATACGATCAGTCCGAATTGCTCTAATTATATGACGCCTCACTGTGCTAACGCTTTCGCTTCGAAACTTTTCTGGAAAAAATGGACACTACACCACTTGTATATTCCTCTTTTATTTCTTTTCTGCACTACTTATATAACGCGTCGCGAAGCAAAGACTTTTGCTTCTTATCTGGAAAGAAAGAAGGTGCCAACGGCTGGTAGCCAAACAAATAAACGAATAAAATACTTCTACCTTTTGTCGTAGTGAACAACCCGCCGATCGTATAATACCGCGTGAGCCGCATAACAATCAAAGAGATTGATATTACGGTTTAGTTACCACTTTTACACACCTGCGTCGAAATACACCCCTGAAAATCGACAGAATCGAATCTCTTATCATGCCGGCGTATTTCCAGTCATGTGGAACACCCAAGAATTTATGTACCGAAAAAATATCTCCACACCCCTCCCCCTGTCGATCTCCCTGATAAGACAACACGCGGGGCCTGAAAAATTAAAAACCGAAACCCCAACCCTCAACGCTCAAAACGTTCCACCCTTACCCACAACTAATAGTCTATTGTTTTCTGGGGGCACGCCCCCAGACCCCCTGGGCTCGCTTCGCTCGAGGCTATGGCTAGTGTTCTATTCTTTCTATTCGATGAAGCCTCGCAGAGCCACGGGGGTGCAGGGGGCTGGCCCCCTGCAAACCCAACCCAGGTGTGGTTTTTCTGGGGGCACGCCCCCAGACCCCCAGGGTCGGCTTCGCCGAGCTATGGGTGTTTATTCGATGAAGCCTCTGAGCTATGGGTGTTTATTCGATGAAGCCTCGCAGAGCCACGGGGGTGCAGGGGGCTGGCCCCCTGCAAACCTAACCCAGAAGTAGTGTTTTCTGGGGGCACGCCCCCAGACCCCCTGGGTCGGCTTCGCCGAGATTTGGGTAAGTCTATTCGATGAAGCCTCGCAGAGCCAGGGGGGTGCAGGGGGCTGGCCCCCTGCAAAAATCTAAGCCAGAGCTGGTTTGTTTAAAAAGAGCAGAAATAATATGCATTAAGATAGAATAATTTACTGTTTGTCGTCTGGACGAACGCCGGAGAAGAAGGCCATGTTCTCGCGGAATGCAATGTATTCGGAGTCGGCGTAACCGAGCTGATCCTCGATCTGGTTACTCTGGAGACCCTTGATGTTTTCGATTTCCGAGGCGGGGTAGTTGACGAGACACTTGCCGATGTGCTCGAGCTCGGCCTCGGGGTTGTGGCGGTCGCCGACGTAGATGTCGACGCCCTGGTTAGCGTGGAAGTTGCCCTGGGTGCCGAGCACACCGACAGGAAGCAGACCGGCGCGTTCTGGACGCGTGATGGCCTCGTAGGCGCCCTTGTCGACGATGACCGAGCCGTGGGTGGCGACGGTGTGGAGGATCCAGAACTTGCGGTCGCCGATTGGACGCTCCTTGGGCAGGAAGCGTGTATGCAGGGGAACTTCGTTCATGGTTAGTGAATGCATCAGCTCGTCGGGGGACATGTCTTTTTCTTCTGGGGGTGCGTTCTGGATGTGCTGCACGATGGCGTGGATGTTGCCTGGCACGGACGAGCGACAGATGATGACGGTGACGCCTGCAGACGTGCCCAATTCGGCGGCAATGAGTTTGGTGGTCATTCCGCCGGTGCCCACGCTCGAGTTTCCCGTCGAGGTGGCGTCAACCTTGAGCTCGTTGACGTTGTCCACAACCAAAACGGGTTTGGCATCCGGATTGTCCCGAGGATTACCCGTGTAGAGACAGTCGACGTCTGTCATGAGGAAGAGGAAGTCCGCCGAGATCATGCCTGCAGTGATGGCCGACAAGGTGTCGTTGTCGCCAAACTGAATCTCCTGGACCGTGAGAGTGTCATTTTCATTCACAATGGGGATAATGCCCATATTCAGCAGCTCCTGCATGGTGTTGGCCGCATTCAGATATTGTGTTCTATCCGCCACGTCGTTTCTGGTCAACAGAATCTGGGCAATGGGCTGATCCAACTGTCTAAACAGATCGTCCCATAGACCAATCAGACGGGCCTGGCCCGTAGCAGCCACTGCCTGCGTCTGTGACAGCTTCTTTGGTCGACCCTCCAGCTGCAGCTGTTTCAATCCAACAGCAATGCCTCCGGAAGACACAATCACAACATGATGCCCGTCACGTCGTAAGCGACAGATGGTCTCCGCTATCAGCGACATGTTGGCAATCTTGTGTTGTCGTGTCTCCTCGTCGTACAGAGACGACGAACCCAGCTTGATCACAATCGTAAACCGATTCTTTGGACTATTACTAGTGGTACTCATTGTGTGTGGTGTCTTCTAGTAGTGAGTGGTTCGTTGGTGAGTGAAAAAAAGGTGACTCAGACGCCCCTATTTATTTAGTTTCCACCCACCGTCACGTGACCTCGCAAATGTCGATCGCTTACGTCAGGATCTGCGCGGCGCGCCATCGCAGGCTCCAGCGGTTACATAAGTTTACATAGCGCCACCTTGCACTTGTTCAGATATGTAAGAGGCACGGCGCGCTTGGGTTTAATACCCCCGAAACCATATTTCGGCCCTGCAATTGCCCTTCGGTGCTTCGGCTCCGGGCTCGGCCCGGCTCAGCGCAAGCCGCGTCTCAATTTTATCCGCTTGGGGCAGGCCCAGCAGCCAATGCTCAACCAACAAAAAAAAAAAAAAAAAATCACTACAAGCTGTTTGCATTCTGCCTCCACGGCCCCCCAGAGCTGTATGCAGGGTTCCGGGCCTACTCCTCCGCTCCACATGTAAGAATATGTAACAGGCGAGCCGGAAAAAGGGAGCCCGCCGATCCCGTCTGTATCAAACCGCCCCTGTCCAATGACATAACCATCTGCATGATAGCTGGTGTGAAAAAATTTTCCCAGCCAAGGGCCTTCGCCGTGCCTCCCGATACGGTAATCGATAATGCATAAAATCTACCCTAACCCTCGCTTATGTAATCATTTTTCAAACAGACAAAACTACCGCCTCGTCCACCTTTCTGGGGGCATGCCGCCAGACCCCCTGGGTCGGCTTCGCCGAGGACTAGTCAACTAGTCCATGAGCATACGAAGTAAGCCAAACAACTAGTTATAATCATCAATTGCATAAATTGGCCTGCAAAATACCTTAGATTATTGGTGTTCGCACTATGAGACATTCAAAGCCAGGAGGATCATCTGTTCCACTACTACTCTTTCACAAACTAGCTAGAACTATAGGCTTTTTTTTGGGGCACGCCCCCAAACCCCCAGGGTCGGCTTCGCCGAGGATTTGGGTCTGTATTCCATGTAGCCTCGCAGAGCTAATGTTTTTGGTTCTTTTTTTTAAAAAGAACAATCCACTAGCCCGATTGGTTTAGATGCAGCCTCGCAGGTTGGCCTTTTCTTGGGGGCATGCCCCCAAACCCCCTGGGTCGGCTTCGCCGAGGATTTGGGCCTGTATTCCATGTAGCCTCGCAGAGCTAATGTTTTTGGTTCTTTTTTTAAAAAGAACAAAACCACTAGCCCGGTTGGTTTAAGCCTCGCAGAGCCAATGTTTTTGGTTCTTTTTTTTAAAAAGAACAGTATCACATCACCAATTGTTTGATAGAACAACGGTTATTGCTTTTTTTGTGGAAGAAGAAGCGGATCGTTTGAGAACTGGGGGAGGAGGAGGAGGATATGCATTGTTGATTAATTGATAGAGCTTGGGGATGACATAAGAGGATAATATTGATCAGGATCGGCGTGGTTGGGGTGCATGAAGGGGATAGGGCCGTGCGTGCATGCCAGGCAACAAGTTGTAGGTAGGGTTGTTTCTTTTTTGGGCGAGTGGTGCCGTGAGTTCAGTTTATGAGACAGACACCGTGGCGGGATTAGCCAGGGATAAATGGGAGGTAAAAAGGGTAGAAATGGATGCAGGCTGATGAGAAGAGTATGGTGAGTTAGGGGTGGGTGTTGGGTATGTAGATAGGTGGCAATGGCTTGTTGATATAGGGTTCGAAGGTTGGTGTGGTGGGCCTGGGCTACTGATTAGATAACGGTGCCTGGACAACGATGGCCCGTGATCGGCGCCGAGCGCGTGCGCGCATGCAGTGGAAGACCTATAAGTGTGACGTCATCGGAAAAACCAATGTTTGGCGACTTCCGAATGTGTAAAAATAGTTAGTATGTACGCGTCGAAGCCTCGGCACTGCCTTCTTGGGCAAACCGTGCCTCAAACTGATTATAATAGCCAAAACACGCGTTGGTGGCTCAGTAATTAACACACCACTCCGTGGCATGTTAGCCACAGGGTAATGGAGCTCAGCGGGCCAGAAGGGGGTGGTTTTCTTCTTTTCCAGAAAAGAAGCAAAAGCGTTGGCTCTGCGAGGCTTTAACCACAGAGTGATGAGACTCAACAAAACAGAAAGCGGTGGTTTCTTCTTTTCCAGAGTGAAGGAGATTTCGTCTTTTGTGGTAAATTAACCAAGGGTAATAGATATCAGCAAAATCAAACGCGGTGGTTTTCTTCTTTTCCAGAAAAGAAGTAAAAGAGCTAGCTCTGCGAGGCTTTATGGGTTGGTTGAAGGAGGGTTCTGTCCTAGCAACAAGGGAAGCGTGATAGCTTGTTAATTCTTTTCAAAAACGAATTGAGTAATGGATTTTAGTGTGTCTTAATGTTCAGGAAGCAGGACTAGTTTTGCCCTTTTTTCTATTGACATTTGACATTTAATCAGTTTATTATAGAGTCACGCACTCGGAGTTAAATCGGGAATAAGTCACGAAGATCATGTCAGACTCTATTATTTCTTATTCTTCTTTCCATTTCGTGTGCTTTTGCACTTGTTTATTTCTTTGCGTCCACTCACCATCTCCCCTTTAGCAACTCATTCAGACCCGGATTCAGAAGAATCAGCCTGTTGTGACGTAGCCTGGGTTGCTTCCAACTGCCTGCTACTAGATTTATTGATTTGGCGCATTTCCAGCGTTCAATCCTTACTACTCGTTGAAGCCTCGCAGAGCCACGGGGGTGCAGGGGCCAGCCCCCTGCAATCCTAACCCGGAACGAGCAAATCCTGACCCAGTTGTGGTTTTCTGTCGTATATTTGAACAGAATTCCAGATGCTGGAAAAGATTATTATTAAGTTTTAATTAGTAGCTGGCTAATGCTTCTTGACGCAAGGATCTATCTAGATCAATGTACATCCCACTTTGCCTATTTAACTAATTTTTTTTTTTTTTTTTTTTTTTTTTTTTTTTTTTTTTTTTTTTTTTTTTTTTTTTCGAAGAGAAGCAAGGGCCTAATTCGGAGAGACCTCATAATATATAGGCCTTTATGGACTGACGAATACTAGCTATCGAGACACCCGCGGCCGTGCTAAACACTCATCCCGTTTAGTTATACAATTAGAACGGGATGTCAGAAGCGCTATCTAGTTCAATTCGAACAGGACATGCCTTAGCTGGGGATGGTTTAAAGAACAAGTGATCCAGAGAGATGAAGGTTACACCTACAATTTTGGAGAACTCGAAACTATCAAACACATTATCCAGCAATGTCCCAAGAGGGCAGAAGAAAGAAAGAAAAACTAAAGAAAATGTCCCCGAACCTTGAGTTGCCAGTTTTATTGAATACCAAGAAAGGCCTCCTAGCAATGGCGGTGTTTATCACGACTGGACGAAAACATGACACAGCGAAGCTCGAAGTGCGCCAAATTATTCAATCTAGTAGCAGGCAGTTTGAAGCAACCCAGGCTACGTCACAACAGGCTGATTCTTCTGAATCCGGGTCTGACTGAGTCGCTAAAGCGGAGATGATGAGTGGAAGCAGAGATAAACAAGTGCAAAAGCACACAAAATGGAAAGAACAATTAGAAATAAATTCTATGTATTGGAACAAGAGTTTGGCATGGTCGTCGTGACTTATTCCGGGTTGAGCTCCGAGTGGATGCACCTGGCGACTCTATAATAAACTGAGAAAATGTGGTAAAAAAAAAAAAAAAAAATGTCGGGTGTCCGATGATCCTCGCTTTGGTCGCAACGTTCCATCGAGACAGGATTAATGGATCAAGGGACCGAGTTCAAGCGTAAACGAAAACGGAAAACATATTCATGTCTCGAATGTCGCAGACGGAAGGTACGCTGTGACAGGAACCAGCCCTGCAATCAATGCACCGCTCAGAACGAAGCTGATTCTTGTACGTATGAGGAGAAGCCGCGAGCAAAAGCGTGTAGGCTAGACAATTCAAAACCTACAATTGGCTCTAGAGACCAGTTTCAAGGAATTATCTCTAAAAAACGTGTCTTTGGCAGTGGTCATTGGATGAACACATTCTCATTGGTAAGTTTTCGTCAAAACTGGTGTAGGAAGTATTCTGGACACAACCATGGCCCCTGGGCCAGGTTCGTCGAGGTTTAGGTCAGTTGCCTGCACGGTAGGGTGTTGACTTGGGAACTGGGACTGCTGAGGTCACATGTCTATTGTTTCCCTGAGACCCTGGGAAATACCGGACTGGAAGTTGTCTGGTAGTTCTTGATTTTTTCGTCGTTTCGTTCTTTTCTGGAAAAGAATGTCATTTGGTAAACAGGATACTGTTAGTTGTTGCCTCGCAGAAATAACGGCTTTGTTTTTTTTCTGGATTGGGCTTGAGATAGCCGATCCTTGCTCCAGAGCACGAAGCGTTTCTTTTCTGGGAAATACGGATACCTGGCCAATAGTTCTGTTCACTTGAGCCTCCCCCCTGCAAA
The DNA here is from genome assembly GCA_030573635.1 of Blastobotrys ciferrii. NCBI lineage: Eukaryota > Fungi > Ascomycota > Dipodascomycetes > Dipodascales > Trichomonascaceae > Blastobotrys > Blastobotrys ciferrii. The sequence continues at coordinate 12,338 of JAJMDO010000120.1, forward strand.
CTTAACTCACAGCTGGTTTCTGGGGGCACGTCCCTATACCCCCTGGGCTCGCTTCGCTCGAAGCTGTGGGTAGTGCATTGGCTCTATTCGTTTGAGCCTAGCAGAGCCACGGGGATGCAGGGGGCTGGCCCCTGCAAAGCTAACCCAGTTATGAATTTTCTGGGTCCGTGCCCTCAGACCCCCTGGGCTCGCTTCGCTTGAAGCTATGGGTAGCGTTCAGTTGTTACTATTTGTCGGAGCCTCGCAGAGCCACGGGGGTGCAGGGGGCTGGCCCCCTGCAAACCTAACCCAGTTGTAGATTTCCTGGGGGCCGGCCCCCAGACCCCCTGGACTCGCCTCGCTCGAAGCTATGGGTAGTGTTTTGTTCTTACTATTCGTCGGAGCCTCGCACAGCGACGGGGTGCACCCCGCCCCCTGCCAGTTCTAACGCTTTTGCTTCTTTCTGGAAAAGAAGAAGCACCGGGCTTGAGTTTGTCGGTTCTTCTTTCTTGAAAACTGGAGCGAGGGTTAAAGAAATTTGTGGAATATGTTACTTACAGGTAATCTTAGAAGGACGAGTTGACAAGTTTGCAGCCAATTGGGGAGTTTTATGACAAGATTTTCAGTCAGCCTGATGGTAAAGTGTTGGAGGCGATTGGGGAGTGCAAGAAACTTGCACGCGAGATTAAAAAGCAGCGGCCAAGTCGAAGGACGCTACCCAAGGAGGTGTATCGGTTTTTTCCTTCTAGAGCTGTGATGGATGAGCTGATTGAGTTGTACTTCGACACTTTTGAGTATTGCTACAGGATTCTGGACTATTCGGTCTTTAAGAGGAAGTACGAGAGTTATATGAATAGTATTGAATCAACAGAAGGTTCGTTTCTGGTTCAATTGCTGTTGGTAATGACGATTGCTGGGCCTTTGCATGGTGATGTGGGTGTTAGGGGTCAAATGGATAGACGTGCACACACTTGGATCCATATCGCGCAGACCTGGCTCTCGGGGCCTGTTGAGAAGGATCGTTTATCCGTAGCAGGAATCCAGGTTCAATGCTTGCTACTTTTATCTCGCCAAGTGAACCGGGTGGGAGCCGATTTAATCTGGATCTCGGTGGGATCGCTAGTACGAATGGCCATACAGGTGGGATTGCATCAAGATCCTAGTCAGCTCGGTGAGATGAGTTTGAGAGAGCGGGAAGTGCGAAGAAGGTTGTGGTACTCGATTCTGGAGCTCAATGTGCAGGGTTCTCTGGACTCGGGTGTTGTTCCCATGGTTTCCGAATACGATTATAATACTCAGCTCCCATCTGATATTTCCGACGAACATTTGGACAATGTCAATGAAGCGGAGGGAGTAGCGCGTACAGAAACTAACGTATTCTTCCAACGCTTGCTGGCCAAATCACTCCCGTTGAGAATGCGGGTTACAACGCATATAAACAGTTTGAATCATGACCCAACTTACGAAGAGGTGGTTGCCCTCGGAAATGATCTAACAACTGCTTGTCGTGAGGCAGCCGACATGGTCGGCCAGCCTTTTGTGAACTCATTTGGAGCATGCCTCTGTAGCCATCTTCTTGGACGTTTTGCTCTAACTCTTCACTTTGGTTATTCAATCAAGGCTAAAACTAATCCTCTGTACAGCCATTCCCAAAAGGTGTGTCTCGAAGCAGCCCTTGACATCATCTCCCTACTGGACGACGAGGTTTATCGACGCGCACTTCTGACTGGCGGTGGCATATTTCGTGACATTGTCACACGAGGCGCCTTACAAGTCTTTTTAGCATTGGCGCCAGATCGTGAAACAGGAGGCTCAATTTTTGCCAGAAAAAGGAATCGCGATCGTCAGGAACCGCTTATTCAAGATGCACGTCGGCTAGTCCAATATGCAAAAGACCGGATGTGGCATGGTGAAACAAATGTTAAAATTTACATCTTCTTTAGCATGATGATGGCCCAAGCGGAGGCTTCTCTAGACAACCTGCCCATCCGAGATGCAGCTACTAAAGCGCTACATGAAAGTCTAACCACTGGCCATGAGATCCTCAAGACATTGTCTGCAGATACATCGCTCATCGAGTTGGCCCACCCGGATCTTGAACCCTGGTCCGTTCAAAGCATTGTTTCTTCTGTCGACGATGACTTTGACTTTTTAGATGAAGTCAACTTCGACTTGCCACAGAACTTTTTCAACTAAGGCCCGTTTTGGGAACGAATAAACAACCTACAACCTAATCCAGAATTAGTTTCTCGGGTCCACTCCCTCAACCCCCCTGGGCTCGCTTCGCTCGACACTGTGGATGATCTTTCTATTCGTTGAAGCCTCGCAGATCCAGGGGGTGCAGGGGGCTGGCCCCCTGTAAACCTAACCCAGAACTAGTTTATAAGCAACATTATCATCGCCAGGTTTTCTTTTTCAGGAGACTGAAGCGTTAGCTTCGCTTCGCAGAAATGTCACACCTCAGACCAGCAAAACACCGTGGAAGTAGCAGAGCCTATTAGCATTACCAATTGATTGGTTTTTTCTTTTGTATAAAAGAAGCGAAATCGGTAGCGTTGCCAAAGAAAAGGTCCTTCTTTCTTCGACTCGGCCGAATAGTCATCCTACTTAAAGAAGGGCCCCAGAGTTTTTAGCGAAGCAAAACTGCCGGGGCATGGGTGATTGTCCTCAGAAAAATATCAAAACGAAGCAATTGAATGAATATAGTCTACAGTGATTTATTTAATTTCCAAGCCTCGATAGTAAGGAAGCTCCCAGTCGTTTTTTTCACGGATGAAATATTGAGCAATGAAGTCAAGTCTGAGAAGGGAGGCAGCTCGAATCAAGTAGTATGTGGAAGTGACTCCTATTGAGGAGGAAGGGAAATTGTCGAAGTAATTGTTGCTGGTAGCGAGACCCTTTTGAATTTGTTGGATATATGGTCTGAAGGTTTCCTCGTATGCGGCAAATGCAGTTGTGATATTGCCCTTGGATATTGGATTGCTCGTATCACAGTACTTGGAAATTTCACCTGCGAGGACATAAGCACCGACTATGCTGGAAGTTGTGCCCAGTCCTGACATTCCAGAACAACCGTATGCAGCATCCCCAACCAAGCCAAGTCGACCATTCGACCATTTGTCCAACTGCACGACACCCATTCTGTCTCCGTAAAAGTCGTCCGTTTCGTGCATCCCCCTGAGGATATCTTCAGCTTCCCAACCGACCTCTTTGAAGACTTCAGTCAATGCCTGTTTTTCCTCTTTGGTGCCACGTTTTTGAGGGTCTTTGAGTCCCTCCCATGAATTTGGGTTACAAAACAGATATGCCTGTAATCGATTAGGGTCATGACGACGAGTCATTATACCCCTATGCTCTGTGCTAAGGAACCCGATAGCATTGTAACCCTCGTCTTTTTTAATGCGACGTGATATCGTGAAGTAACCTGCGTAGACACCAAGAGGACGAACCGCATCTTCGGCGTTCTCAAAGATAAGTTTTCTTGTGTGCGATCCCTGACCATCAGCACCGACAACAATATCAAACTTCTCTGTGGAGTTGTTTGAGAAGCTGACTTCTACATGATCTTCCAGTTGAGTGAGCTGTTGAATTGTCTGCCCAAAAATGTACTTTGCGTTGTCCTTGGTTGCATCATAGAGAATCTCACACAGATCACCTCTCATGATTTCATATTGACTAGTAAAGCTTTGCGGACCCTTACCAGTATGATTTGCGGGAAAGTACGCCCATTGTTTTCCATGCTTGTCCACAAGGCGCAGACCTTCTTCTTGGACGGCACGTTCACGAAAAGCGTCATCAAGACCCATCCGCTTCAGCACCTCAATCCCAGGACCTCTCAGGTCAAGCTGCAGCCCAGAAGCACGTAACGTAGGGAAGCGTTCAACAACTGTAACACTATGCCCTAGCCTCGAAAGCCAAAAAGCAAGTGCATTTCCAGCAATTCCACCTCCAGAAACAAGTACTTTTCCCATTTTCAACCTCAGATTGATTTATCCGTCTCTGTTACAGGGATCAGTGCCCAATTGGCTTTTTATATCCATTTCCAGTTCCTTTCAAAGAGTTCGATTACCGAATTCGTATCTCCGATATCGCCGATGGAACCGATACCTCCGAACATCTCCGCGGACTTATATAAAATAATAAGCTATGCGTTCTATACTTCAATTAACATACTAAAAAGGTTCTGATGACATACCCCCAGACCCCCTGGGCTCGCTTCGCGAGGTTATGGGTAGCCAGTGTTCGTTTCTTTCTAATCGTCGAAGCCTCGCAGAGCCACGGGGGTGCAGGGGGCTGGCTCCCTGCAAACCTAACCCAGAAGGATGTGTTTTGAACTTGTTGGTCCTAAGCGCTATTGTCTATTCTATCTGTTAGTTTCCTAGGTTGTTCCACACTACAATAAAAGACTGGTTATAGTGAAAACAATATATTAGGAGTTGAACTGATAAGAAATAGAGTATTGTATGTAAATATGTGTGTGAACACGAGTCATATATGAACACGCTGGGATGTTACTTACTAGCCTATTTGACCGACCTGTAAAAAGTACAAGGATGATTTCTGGGGGCACGCCCCCAGGCTCGCTGTGGGTATTATTCGTTGAAGCGTTCAAGACTAGGATGTGCAGGGAACTAATCATCTGCAATTAATATATAATTGACCTAGGGCTAGAATATGTTCATGGCTAAACTTACACAGGAACTGTATCGAGCGGTCTCCCTTGAAATTAGTGGTTGGTTATAGGGTTTGATGTGCGCGTTGTGTGCGCGCTCTGCTGCGACATTTGAGCTAGTTAGCATTCTATAAATAAAACGCTTGTACTGGATACATGAAGCAGATTCCGGTAGCAGAGCCTGACGCAGGATGCTTCAGGTATATTCGAGGGAAGTGTTATGAGCTTCCTGAGGAGCCTGTGAAGCCGTTTGGGACGGTGGATCTGAGCCGAATTCCGACATTTTCGGGCAAGAGTGACGAGTTTTATGATTGGGCCAGTTGGGTCAATGGATATATTGCGGGTTACAAGGAGTATTTCGGACGAGATGAGTTCCGTGAGATAGTAATTAGTAAGCTCCCTCGACGGTACCAGGCGTATTTTGCTGCGCGAGGTGAACCCGTGCTGGATTATTTCGACGTGTTTGAGATTTTGGAAGGAGTAGTACTTCCTGAGTCGCCATCTGCGGAGGTGGAACAAAATATGGGATTGGCGAGCATCAACCTGTTGGACAGGCAATTGCTTAATCTATTTATGCAGCATCATTTGATATACTGTTTGGTCAATGGGATGTCTGAAGATGATTCAAAGTTTCATCTTTTGGACCAGTTGTTTTATCCTGTGGGGGAGGTGATTGATGCTGCATTTTATGAGTTTAATTACGAGGAAGCAGTGGCCCTGGCCAAGCATTTAACCTATCTCGTTGCGGCAAAAGCACAAAAGTACTTAAAGAGTGATCCGTCGGTTAATTTGACAAAGGTCTATGAAGACACGGCAGATGACATATTTGGAAGATTATGTGATGTGTGGGCTGCCGAGAGGGACCACAAGGTTGAGAACATGAAGTTTGAAATTGGGCCGGGAGAATCGTTATTTGACGACGAAAAGTTATATGAAACTATGCTTCATTATGGCACAGCAAAGGCGAGTGATAAGACTAGAAAGCTTATGCGACAAGCCATAAAGCAACAGAGGATAGAGCTGTCCGATACTGACACTGATGAGGAGTTGAATGAGTCGGACGCAATTCCCGATGAGGAAGAAAAAAGAGTTGTTGAAAACGGAAAACAGGGGGCCCAGCTTATGGATTTGCCTACAGAGATCCTTGAAATTATTGCTGATTATCTGAGGGTCGACTGGTTGATGAATTTGCAGGAATGCAACAAACGACTTCATTCTATCATTGGTCACAATGTGTGGCGTCAGCTGTCCATTTCAGACTCTACAGAAAACTTGCTTTACTCTGGATTTACACCAACTTGCTCTGATGAAAATATTGTACACCCTTACTGTTGCCAAAGAAGATGCATCCGTCTCGACAACGAGACTACGCCAGAATTTTATGAAGAATTGTTGACTTCCGGAATCCAAAGAAAGATGGATATGCAACTACAGAGTGTAGAGAGACTTACCATCAAGATGATGAACATCTTCAGGGCCTTCGGACATCGATATTTGGCATATGTTGATGAAGGGGCGATCGCCGAAGAGGATGCTGACTATTATATGGAAATGCTAAATGACTTCAAATCCCTGCTTCCCACGTATTGTCCCAATGTCAAGGAACTCAACATTTGCGAATTTTTGGAGCCCTATGACGATCATATTCTCGAATTCGACAGTGCCCTAGTTGACGGCTTCAGGAACGCAATTGTGAACGTGGAATATAAACAGGGCCGTACGTTATCCCACCAAAGGGACATAGCAAAGCTCTTTCGACGTGTATTCCAGTTCCCAAATCTTCGAAAGGTATGCTTACTGCTTCATGCGGAGCATTATGAAGAGGTCTTATTCAACATGCAGCTTCCCGAGGGTGTGACAACACTGAGTGTTCTGTGCGAAATGGATGTAAGAATCTCAGAAAGCAAACTAAAGCAATTCCTTGCCAAAAACACCACTTTGGAATCTCTGAATCTTGGTCCGGGCTTCCAGATTCAACCTTGTACTTTGAGTTGGTTGCCTCAAACGGTCAAGCGATTTACCTTCAACAACATTGAATGTCCACGTCGCCAGGTACAACTGCCGAACCTTGACAGCTTGTATTTTAGGATAGTGAAGCCTGCATTTGGATTCTTCAGCACTGTCAAGATGGAAAACCTCCGCACACTCAATATCAGCTACCCTTTTTTCGACATTTTCAGGCAGTCCAGTTCCCTTGATCAACCATTTATTTTTGCTTCCTGCCCTAACCTTTACGAGTTAATCTGCAACACTGAGACCCTCCCTTTTTTTATGAGAGAAAAGGCAGCTAGTATCAAGTCTCTGGTTTTGGTAGACTATGTCCGAAAGATCGGCTCAGATGAAGCTAACGTGAGCCCCAAGGAATTACTAGCTGCATTGGAACGCCTCCCTAACATCAACACAATAATGCTGGAGGTGAGCAGCCTTATTGACCCTGAAGGCTTCGATCACTGGAAACACACAAAGTGCATGGTGTTAGGATGCCGTAAACTTGAACGCCTGATCTACAACACACCAGTACACATTGATTCAGCGACCGTCTCCGATGTCCACTACTTTGAATATCGCACCAAAACTAACATGTATTGCCTCCATGAAGAGGCAAAATCTGTAAACATCCCAAAAGTAAGACGAATTCTGGCTATCTAATTAGTCAAACATTTACTAATTTCTTTCTTGGGGGTAAGCACCCAAACCCCCAGGGTCGGCTTCTCCGAGGTTTTGAGTGAGTGCGGACGTCCGGGAGGTGTCTTATGTATACTACTTTCGCGCCTTCTTAACTCCAATTCTGAAGAAGTATTACTAAACCACAGCCAATTATCGTGGGTAGTTCTATTTTGTGGCCAAATTATTCTGTACGTCCACACCATACACCCCCGCCGGCTATTAAATTCATAAGATCATTAATCATTAATATTCCCACCATCACCCGTCGTAGAACACTACCCATAGCTCTGAGCGAAGCGAGCCCAGGGGTCTGGGGGCGTGCCCCCAGAAAGACAGTTCTGGGTTAGGATTACCCCTGTGGCTCAGCGAGGCTTCAATGAACACATAACTCAAACCTCGGCGAAGCCGACCCAGGGGGTCTGGGGGCGTGCCCCCAGAAATATGCTGTAGATATCGTACCCTAGAAGTTTAAGGTAGGTTCGTTTGAGTGTTTTTAGTCTGCGTTTATCCTAGGGTTGTTACCCGGACGGAGCTGGATGGAATTCCGCATTTCCGCATGCAATCGGGACGCCGATGGATACCGGTCCGATGGTGAATGGATCAACGGTTGGGTTGGGGAAGGAGAAGAGAGCCGAAGTCGTAAGAGTAAACTAGCCAAGATGGGGCATTTAGTTACTGTGGCGACGTGTAATTTGAACCAATGGGCGTTGGACTTCGAGGGAAACAGGGACAGGATCATTGAGAGTATCCGGCAGGCGAAGGCTAAGGGAGCATCGTTTAGAACCGGGCCTGAATTGGAGGTGACAGGTTATGGTTGCTTGGACCATTATCTTGAGAGCGATACTTACCTGCATTCTTGGGAGATGTTGGCTCAAATTGTCAGTAATGAGGACTGTCAGGACATTATGCTGGACATTGGCATGCCTGTGATGCACAAGTCAGTCAAGTATAATTGTCGAGTGATTGCTTATAACAAGCAGATTCTGTTGATTCGTCCTAAATTGTGGTTGGCGAATGATGGCAATTACCGTGAGATGCGCCATTTTACTCCGTGGTGTCGTTCTAGACACAAGGAGGAATACATTTTGCCACCGTTCATTCAAGAGCTCTTTTCTCAGAAAACGGTTCCATTCGGGGATTGTAAATTGGACGTTTTGGATACTGTGCTTGGCTTTGAGACGTGTGAAGAGCTGTTTACTCCGGATTCTCCTCATGTGGCCTTAGCATTGGACGGTGTCGAGATTTTCACCAACTCCAGTGGTTCTCATCACGAGTTTCGAAAGTTGAACACCAGAATGGAGTTGATCACTGAAGCCACCAAAAAGTGTGGCGGTGTGTATTTGTATGCAAACCAACGTGGCTGTGACGGCGACCGACTGTACTATGACGGCTGTGCGCTGATTGTTGTGAATGGTGAGGTTGTTGCGCAGGGATCACAGTTTTCCTTGGAAGATGTTGAGGTTCTCACTGCAACTGTGGATTTGGAGGCAGTGAGGAGCCATCGGTTGTCTGCAGCATTTGGAATGCAAACGACAGCCTCAAACCGACCATATCCCTGTGTTGAGGCTGGTGTGGGATCCATGTCTGCTCGTCGTTTGGAGTTTGACCCTACTGTGACTCCGACCAAAACCCGTGAAATTAAGTATCACACTGTCGAGGAGGAGATTGCCTTTGGTCCAGCATGCTGGCTTTGGGACTATCTCCGTCGTTGTAAGGCTGCAGGGTTCTTCATTCCTCTATCTGGGGGCATTGATTCCTGTGCTACCTCAGTGATTGTTTATTCCATGTGTCGATTGGTTGTTCAGGCTGCTCAAGAAGGCAATGAACAGGTTATTGCAGATGCCCGTCGGTTGGCTGGCAACGATGAGTCCTATGTACCGGCTGATCCAAAGGAATTCTGCGGTCGCATCTTCCACACCTGCTTTATGGGCACTGAAAATTCCTCCAAAGAAACCAGAGATCGTGCCAAGAAATTGGCGAACGACATTGGTGCTTACCATGTGGATCTCAACATGGACACTGTTGTTACCGCCGTTCGCACTCTCTTTAGCGTGGTCACTGGAAAGACTCCCCAATTTAAGGTCCACGGTGGCTCACCTGCTGAAAACCTTGCTCTACAGAACATCCAGGCAAGATTACGTATGGTTCTTTCCTATCTCTTCGCCCAATTGCTCCCCTGGGTGCGATCCAACACTGGTGGGCTTCTAGTCTTGGGAAGCGCAAATGTCGATGAAGCGCTCCGTGGTTACCTGACCAAATACGACTGTTCCAGTGCCGACATCAACCCGATCGGTGGAATCTCCAAAACAGACCTCAAGAGCTTTATTGCCTATGCCCAACATAGTTTCGATCTACCAATTTTGGAACAATTCCTCACGGCTACTCCAACGGCAGAACTCGAGCCAATCACACAGTCATATGTCCAATCTGACGAAGCTGACATGGGATTCACATATGACGAGCTTTCAATCTTCGGCCGCCTCCGAAAGGTTGATAAATGCGGTCCATACTCAATGTTCCTCAAACTGTACCATGACTGGACCCCACGGCTCTCTCCAAGTGAAATTGCCGATAAAGTCAAACGATTCTTCTATTACTACGCTGTCAATCGACACAAGCAAACTGTCCTAACCCCCTCCTATCACGCTGAACAGTATTCTCCCGATGACAACCGGTACGACCTCCGGCCTTTCCTCATAATCCCAACTTTCCCATGGGCAAGAAAGAAGATTGATGAAGTCGTTAAAAAGAGCGAACAGCAAAAACAAGATTAACCTTATAATTAATAAACGATATGTGAAGTTGTCAACCCTCAGGGCCCGGGAAAAGAAACGATAAAGTATGTTCTTCCGTTTCTCGGCAAAGCCGACCAGAAACTAGTTCTGGGTTAGATTTTGCAGGGGGCCAGCCCCCTGCACCCCTTTGGCTCTGCGAGGCTTCAACGAATAGCAAGAAACGAACACTACCCATAGCCTCGAGCGAAACGATCCCAGGGGGTCTGGGGGGCTAGCCCCCAAAAAACACTATTCTGGGTTAGGATTTGCAGGGGGCTGGCCCCCTGCACCCCCGTGGCTCTGCGAGGCTTCAACGAATAGAAAGAAATGAACATTACCCATAGCTTCGAGCGAAGCGAGCCCAGGGAGTCTGGGGGGGGCACCAGAAAAAGCCCAACACAGGAGGTAGGGGATTCCCCAGAAACTAGTTCTGTGATAGAAGAAAAGGAATCTTCGCCAAAAACGAATCAGTGCGATTATTCTGGTATTATGTGTTTCTAAATTTACCAAAGGCAGGGACGATTTTGGGGGGTCTCCCGTTTCGAATCCAGAATTCGACGAGGGACAATGCGGCTTTGTAAGGTTCATCTTCATGGAGGAAGTGACCGGCCTCTTGGAAGACAATGAGTTGGTATTTGCCTTGCATTTGACCGGCGATTAGTTCGCGATCAAGTCGGTCGGTTCCTGCAAGGATCAATAGTCTGGCTGCTGGGGCTGTTAAGAATCGTCCAGAAAGGCCCTGGAACCAACCTTGCCAGTATGGTTCTGTCTTTGTCAGATCTATAGACCAGTTGTAGCCGGAATTGGCTTCGTCCTTCTTCAACACGCCTGGAACAGACACACATGCAGATTCTCGGTTTCTTACCGTGTTAGTTTGTATATGCCAATCAATAGCCCGTTCGACGCTATCAAACCATTGAGGCCTTGAGGCCAGCACTTTATTCATATGATGCAGAGATTCTAGGGTTGGCCCTTCGACAACATCCATAACCACGACTCCAACCAACTTTTTAACACGTCTCTTGGAAGCTGCGTTAGCAACAATTGATCCACCCAGCGAATGGCCAACCATAATCACTGGTGGACTATTAGCCTCATCGGTCCAGCCATTGCGTTTCCATACGCCTTCTATAACTGCGAAGAAATCCTCCGTCAGCGTTTCTAATAGATAGTCAGTACCCGGAGCTTCGGTCAGACCATGACCCCTCATGTCGAAAGATAATATGCCACCAACTTGTCCACCGTCCTTATCTGTGCCTTTCTCAGCCTTTTCCGCATCTTCCTGCATCTTATTTCGTATCTTTTTGGAGACTACGGCAAAAGTCAGACCACTGGACCCTGCGCCATGTTGAAAGACAAACACCGGAGACTTTGTATCCTTCGGAGGCGTGAAATACACATTAAACCTGCCATTATCAGTCTCTAGTATAAAATTCTCATCGAAATATTCATCCCAGTTTTTAATTTCAGTCTCTGGTCCGCGTCTTCGAGCCCTTATAGTTGAACCGTTAGTATCAATCACATCTGCATATGCCTCATCCGACCTACCTTGGCTTTGTAAACCCCAATGGTGGGACAGTATCTTCTCCTACTTCATCTTCTCCTTCCTCAACCTTCTTCTTCCGAAACAAGCTCTTCTGTATCTCCGACATGATACTGTTATCTGTCCCTCCCACCCACCTTTAGAATCATTAGTCGGGAAACCCTAACCCTTTGATGCATGCATGCATGAATCATTGAGCCGCACGGGGCGTTCCTCGGGTGACTACTGACCTGAGACTTCAGTTAACTAATATAAATCTTACTGATCTTCTGGGGGCACGCCCCCAGACCCCCAAGGCTCGCTTCGCTCGAGGCTACAGGTAGATATTATTCTTTCTATTCATTGAAGCTTCTCAGAGCCTGGAAAAACTCTAATCCAGAAGAGGTTTCTGGCAGGCCCGGAACCCCTGGGTCAACTTCACGGGTCTCGACCAATAAGCTACCTTCTACATATCTGTTGAATCAATCACTAACTATTTGATTTTCAGGAACGTTGAAGGACGTCGATTGCCATGCCGTGTGCACTTTTGAATAACTGTACTCCATGCTCGTCTGCCTGATCATGCAGATACATGTATGCACGCAACCCTACATGATACAGCCAAAACTGTACAATTCTTTCAAATTCAAAGGAGACAGCGTGTTTCGTACGTGGCCAACAAACTATATATATGTAGTGACTTTCCCAGAGAAAAAGTTCCTACACCCAAATTCGGCGAAGCCGACCCTGGGGGTTTGGGGGCGTGCCCCCAAATTTTTTTCTCAAGAGAAGTACAATATCATAAAGTCATGAGTTATAGATTAGTACAAGATTAAGGTCGCTTGGTTGCTTCGAATACGCTGATGTGGGCGTCGTGACCGTTGTTGACAGCCAGGCCCATGCGATGAGGGTGGAAGCCTAATGCAGAGACGTGTATATTGCGATTGTTGGACAACATTGTGCTGGCGGGGCTCCTGACTGTTGAGACTTTTACACCGTTAGTTGTGAAAATTCCCACTGAATGAGACGAGGTTGCGATTACTGGTGCGTGTTCGTGGACATCCATAGCACGCATGACGTTATTCATGCCACGACCATGGAAAGATTGGAAACTGACGACTGGCTCTGAAGCACGGATATCCCACAAATGGACTTGGCCATTTGTTGATCCACTGACAAGTTCACGACTGCCTCCACGTTGCATATGGGCTTTTACAACCCAGGAATCATGCTTTTTCCAAGTTCGGACTAGGGATTCTCTGGGTTCAAGTCTTCGATCGTAAACACGCAATGCGCCGTTTCCGAAACCTGCAACGATGATGTTACCAGAGAGTTGATCAGATGTTAGTGAGGTAACAGGTGAGCCGGAACGTGCTGGAATATCAGAGATGCAGACTTCTCGAGTAGCGTCCCATAGCTTGATAACTCTGACATCTCCTCCCACAAGTAGAGATCCTCGACTTTGCTGCCATTCAGCAATCAGACCACTGCTCTTGTTTGCAGATACCAAGTCACTAAGTACCCTCCAAGAACATGCCAGTTCAATGTCCTTGGGCGATTGGTAATGTCTATACAACCTAACAACACCTTCACTTGATCCAGTCAACAGCATTGGATGATCATCTTCGTTCAAAAACTTTGCCTCAGTGATCCTTGTCTTTACAGGGTTGCCATTGCAGAACCTGTTCAGCTTGGTAGACTCTGTCCAATCCCAGACAGTGACACCATCTCGGTCATCAACAGCAACGAGATGGGGTTCAAATTGTGCGTAAACCAGCTTTGTTGGTTGCGTTACGTTATTTAAAAAGCCAATTTGAGTGTTCCATGTACCCCGTGCTGCTAAATCTTTTTGCACTTGTGTTTCAGCAATTATTCGCTCATTCCGCCCCTTTTTCCACATTCTTTCAACATATCGTTCACTTCCAGGCTCATCGCCTTCTGACGGACTCATTTGTGGCTCTTGGAAGTACTCACAGCTCCATTCGAAGAATCCACTGCAAAGTGGCAACTCGATGGGTTCCGCTTGGGTGCGTGGAGGCCCACGAGCAGCATGTGGCTTCTTGCCACTTCCATACGGGACCGTGGTTACCGACTCCCCAAATGACAACCGACCATGGTTGAATGATCCATTGTGGCCAAGACTTCCAGCAGATTTATCCTCATTATGATCAGACGGAGCGCCAAGAGCATAATTCTTTAGACTTGCTGCAAAGGACACTGAGCGACGCAACGTGGATGCAAAACGCGACTCTGTGGAAGTCGAAGGATTAGGAGAATGGTCTTCTTGTGCACCAATAGAAGCTGAACGGCCCGTTGTGCCATTGGGCCTAGATTGTGGTAATGGAGTTGAGGTACCCGAGGCAATGGCGCTACCATTTAAATATTGTCCGTTAAGAGATGAGGAGCTTACTTTTGCCAAGGAAGACGAAAAAGTGGATCTGTTCTGATCATCAGCAGACGACGTGCAATAACGCAACAAGTAAGACTCAAGCTTGTTGACTTCATCACTCAACATTGACTCTTTCAACTCGCCCATAACATAATCCACCACATCACTAGCGTAATCGGAAATCTCTGGATAAGGATCTTCAGACAGCACCAACAGTATTTTCCAAACACTGGCAAATACTGTACCATAAGCAGGCGAGTCTGTTCTTATCGAATCCATGTCATTGGGGTTTCGCAGTTGAGCGACTTCCTCTTCCATTGTGGTAAATGCTGCAACCAGGAAACAATTGAGATATTGCTTTATAAATCGAGAAAAAAATACAATGACCTCCTTGCGAACAAGGCAAGATGCATCATTGGTCATGGTCAGAATAGAAGTAGCGATGCTAATCTCACGTTGTTTTGTGTCATCAGTAACATTCCTAGACTCGCCAGTGCCGAGAAACGTGGTTAAGGCCACAATGCATGATGTTCTGACCTCTGGAACAGGATCCTCCAGCAACTCTGCAACCTTTTCAATCGCATCCTCACGAATAGCCAACAGCTTTGCATCTTGATTGTTATTCCACAATTGAGATAGACACAGACATGCCCATTGACGGAGAAGCGGACTTTCGGGTTCAGTGATGTGAGTCAAACAAGCCCTAAAGAGCTCAGTGTTTGTACACAACTTCTGCCCCTGACGGTAGCCCTTTACGAACAAGCTGATGACAAATGCACACATTGCCAAATGCTCACAGACATTATAATTGTTAGTAGCATGACCCTCTTGGGGCACTAAAATGTGGATGAAATAGGCATAGCCGTTCTCCTTCACCAACTCAGCTTGAACACTGGAAGAATCCACAGCCATGATTCTCGCCCAAATAAATACCAACACGGGCTTTAATTCCGGTGCCGGGGATTGCAACAACTTGAGCACATAGGGGAAGATACCAATTGACAATGCCAAATGGACCGCCTTCGGCCCCAAATCCAAATACTTACTCAGCAGAATAAGCGCCCGAAGTCGATGTAGTTGAGAAAGCAAAACTTGAAGTAAAACTGGAAGCTGTTCTGGAGGCTTGTCCAAATCATCCGACTTGTACTTGAGCCAATACTCAAAGGCAGTTAACTGTTGCTCAAAGAAATGCGTGTGCTTATAAGTGTATGGCTTTTCTCCACGCTCTGCTGCATGCAGCAGTGGCAACTGAACAAGACAGTGGTGAACCGCCATATCCCAAGCATCCCACATGGGATGACTATGCGTCTCAGGCAAGGCAGGTAAGGATACAGGATGACAATTATGCACTCGCATTATTCTTTCAGCCAACA
Organism: Blastobotrys ciferrii; assembly: GCA_030573635.1. Taxonomy (NCBI): domain Eukaryota; kingdom Fungi; phylum Ascomycota; class Dipodascomycetes; order Dipodascales; family Trichomonascaceae; genus Blastobotrys; species Blastobotrys ciferrii. Next base: position 27,714 of record JAJMDO010000120.1, read on the forward strand.
AAAAGTTCCTAAACATGGCAGCAACAACCAAATCCTGACGAAAGAGTCGTTTGAATAGTGCTCCATCCATACTATACCATGCAATTGTGTCAGTTATTGCCGTGAAAATCCAGTTGAGTTCTCCAAGAGGCGTTCTTCTATCGGAAATTCTACCAGGGATCTTCAAATTATCATAATCAATCTTCAATGGAGATTGCATTACAAACCACCGAACGGCAATCTCTATAGGCGATGTGATGCAACAAGTGAAAAGATCAGCGGGGAGGTCCGGGTGCATAGGAAGTACTTCGTCTGCTCGACAGGCAGCCAACAAAATGCAATTTTCATAAGCCTCAGCAGAATAAGTGCCTTCTCTATGTCCATTTTCCTGACTTTCATCCCTCTTCCTCTTTTCAATAAACCGCTGGAAATTGTTGACAATATGTCCCGCACCATGGCAATCGCATGCATATATACAAGGAGCCCCCAGCCACGTCTGCAAGTCATATATCGACACTGGAATGTACTGCGTGTACCCTCTATTGAATACCCATATCTCGCCGCTGGCTGTAGGTCGAGGAACACCATGGCCATTATAGTGAAACAGAATTCGTTCATCGCGGGCACTTTTCCTCAAATTTTGACAAAACTTTTTTATATCCTCCACATTAGGATCCAATGACTGCTTGTATTTGGTTCGTGTGCTCAAAAGTTCATATTGTGACTGCAACTGCTTTCCAATCTGGTCAATTGATTTCTTGGGATCGTTAATCGCCATGGGATCTATCCATGCCTCCAATTTCGCACAGGGACGCGTCTTTATTACATCCGGTGGATCCACTCCAATATTCAAACACAACACAATAGCCGCAATCACAGTCCTCTGTCGATCTTTAATCCTCCATTCTGTAACCATTCTATCAGAATCCCTTGGCTTTGGGTTGCCAGACGTTTCATGCCGCTTGTTTTCGAAATATATAAAAAACACCTATTCATATTAGCACACAAAACGTAATTCCGCAATTTCACCAAATTTACCTCGGCCAGAAAGTTCATATACTGCTCACTTTGATATTCCGCTGCAAATCCATGTCGTATCGCTGTATTATACAAGGCATCTTTGGTCTGATCCCGCACGATCTCGCTCTCCTCAACATCATACAAATCTCGAATTTCCTGCGCCGTGCCAAACTCAGGAACCTCCTCCTCTTCATCACTTGTCATTAACTCCCTCTGATATTGCGGCTGAGGTAGCGTACTGTCGGGAAGTCGCGTGCTTAAAAGTGACTCCCTATCCTTTGGTACCGATCCTGCAACAGTCGGCCCTTCCTTCATATTACTAGTTGTGTTTATCGCAGGGTTCATGCTCGTCAAACAATAATTTATATCAAATTACCCCCAAAAATCGTTCAAAATATATCTCCTCGAATAATAATACTCATCAAATACCTCAGCGCTGAGATACCAACGCCCAACCACCTTCTATCAAACAACTCGGTCACCTTTGTAATATAACTAATGAGGAGGCCCGTTCCCAACGCTCGTTCCTAACCCTACCCTAACCCTCGTATCAATCTAAACCCCACAAATCTCATCTCTTTCCTTCCTACTTGAACAATTGCTCAGATGAGATGAGTGTTTCTTCTGGACCATGCTCACAGACTATTTTTTCCACTTTGAGTATGTTGGGTATACACTAGATGGTGAACGAGAGTGGTGCTGGATTGGGCGGCTCAAAGCAAATCTTCGTTCTTTCCTAACTAAACATCCTTTAGGAAAAGCCCTGCCCCTGCAAACCTAACCAAGTGTTGCTTTCTGGGTAACGCCCCCAGACCCCCTGGGCTCGCTTCGCTCGAGGTTATGGGTAGTGTTTTATTACTTCTATTCGTTAAAGCCTCGCGGAGGTGCAGGGGGCTGGCCCCCTGCAAATCCTGACATATAAGCGGTTTTCTGGGGGCACGCCCGCAGATCCCACGGCTCGCTTCACTCGAGGTTATGAGTAGTGGCTTATTCTTTCTATCAGTTGAAATGTACTGGAACAGGGTATTATTCTCACTGTATGTATGCCAGTAATATGTTGATTCGCTTGTAGAAGATGCTAAGAAAATGGACTGGTAGGTTTTTAAGGTTGAAAGTCGTTGGTTCTGTCCTCCAACTATATCACACATTTTCTCCAGTGTTGTACAGAACATCCAGCAGTGATACTAGTTCTGCGGAACAATAAAATCTCACAGACCTTCACTTCTAGTTCTTTTTTCGGAAAAGAACAATCCTATCCGGCCGTATTCGAACCTTTTACTGGATCAGATGATCCGCGGCAAAGCTAAAGACAATTCTCCATATGTCAATGAAAAGCGACCGGGCTCAGTGGCATATAGGACCGACCACAGGAGGGGCCCGACGTGGCGATCATCATATATGATATAAACACCGTGATAACCTCAACAAAATCACCGGGACCGCTAAGGTAAGTTCGGCGATCACAACGAGACCTTATGCGGTTAATATACAACAACAATCACAGTGTGGTTTTTTAACTTTTAAGAGCCTTACTATTGATAATCTAAAAATATAATTGTATCTTTTCAGCGGGAGAAAAGAGGCATATGTAGAAACGTTAGCACCGGCGGCTAAGTTTGCCGACCCAGCCGCACAAACATTTCCTAATTAGGCAGGGGAATTTTTTTATCTGATTGGATTACATAAGCAACACCATCGGACCCGGGCCGTCGGGCAACGTACAAGCCACTTTTTTGACATCTACTCATACTAACGCCATGACAGATCAGAGCCATATAACGGCCGGCCAAAAGATGCTGGCCGCTTGTTCAGGCTCCCTACTAACCTCACTAGTTGGTAAGTGTTCATTTGCTTCTCACGCTATGTGTCATATCCACAAGATCAAAGTGCCCCGCGTATCTTACCCTGGACCTGAGAGCTGCCAAAAAGAACTCTTGCCACCTTGTTATACCTGTACAAGCAGCAATCTTTAGCCAACAGCAGCTCGCGATTCGATGAACAGCAGTTGTCAGTACGACTCATCATGTTCTTTTCCCAGGAGAAGGAGTTTCACTTCTTGGAAGGTCGCGGCTATCCCAGAATCCGAACAATGAAAGACTGCCCGCTGGATAACATCTTTTCCTGTCCAGGAAAAGAACGAAAGACCGTGATTTCGCTTCACAGAAAACCACAGTCGAGCGATAGCCCGCGATGTAGGTACAGGGGTTGAGGCTTGCCCCCAGACCCCCAGGGCTCGCTTCGCTCGATTCCATGGGTAGCGTTCTATTCTTTCTATTCGTCGAAGCCTCGCAGAGCCACGGGGGTGCAGGGGACTGGCCCCCTGCAAACTCTAACTCAGTTGGTGTGAGCCCACGGTGGTGAACAGTGTTCTTTCAAAATAGGGGAGTCTGGACTAGAAGAAAGAAGATACTAACTGTCGACTTATTAGTGAATCCATTTGATGTTGTTCGGGTACGGTTACAACAGCAATCTGCATTCCCGTTGATGGCAGCCACTAAGGTGGCCAACAAAATGTATCCGGTCACTGACATACCAGCGGGGTTAGGCGTTACATCGTGCTGCAAAGACATATTTTGGTTTCCAAGTACGTTGGATTACTGTGTTGCCTCGGAATTTGAGGTTTGTGCGGTCAATGAAGCCAAAACACGCCGGTTTGAGGGCACAGTCGATGGTATTAAAAAGATCGCTCAATTTGAAGGAGCCACAACTTTATGGAGGGGTCTGAGTTTGACGCTTTTAATGTCCATTCCTTCAAACGTCGTTTATTTCACTGGTTATGAATATCTACGGGATCATTCACCTATAAAATCTGACGTGATTAACCCATTATTCTGTGGCTCATTAGCGCGAACATTGTCAGCCACAGTCGTTTCGCCTATCGAATTAGCCAAAACCCGGTTGCAGTCGGCCTCCTCTAAGCATCGACAGCAAAATTCAGCCCCGAGCTCGGTGCCGAATCCTCGGGCTAAAAGCACACTAACCCAACAGACACAGCTTTCACCATTCAGAAGCGTGTTCAAGGGAATTGGTGAAATGGTAGCTCAGAAAGGCATCACGTCGTTATGGAAGGGACTGGTATTGACCCTGTGGCGTGACGTCCCTTTTTCCGGAATCTACTGGGCAAATGTCGAATTCATCCGACGTGAGCTAAACAAGACTCAATACTTTATGCATACTGACAATACTTTCCTCGAGTCATTTATTGCCGGATCAGTAGCCGGTTCCATCGCAGCCCTTGTCACTACCCCATTCGATGTGGGCAAAACACGTCAACAAATTGGCCATCATGCAGCCACCTCTTCCTCGATGGGTATGATGCCTTTAATGACGAGCATTGTCAGAAATGAAGGTATCTCCGCTCTCTTCGTCGGCTCCGTCCCAAGAGTTCTCCGAGTCGCTCCTGCATGCGCGATTATGATCTCCTCTTATGAAATGGGCAAGAAAGTTTTCAAAAAATACAACAATAACCAAGCATTGGCTGCATAACGTAATTAACCACCCCCCATAGACTCTGTATATATAATCAAACATGTATCTGTTAGATAGTAGAAGCTGTTTCTTTGTGGGATGTCTCCAAACTCCCACGGATGGATTCGTTTAGGCTTGAATGAATTAAGGTGATCATCTAGTCATCGACGCAAATCGTTAATCAGGCAACTAACAGCTCTCAATCCGTACCTTGAGTGCATGAGCAAAGAATACAAGAATCCAATATGACACCGAGGTGGGACCTAATTGTTTCTCTACGTTCAGGTCTCGCAGTCGCTGGTTTTGGCCCTTTACAAAAAGAAGAAATTTGAAACAGGGGTGAATTCAGACCTCACAAAATTACAGTTGTTGGTTCTTTTTAAAAACGAACAAAATAAGATCAACCGTTGGTTCCAGAAACTAGCGTGTTCTTATCAATTAGCTAGATGTCAATAGTCTCTATTGTTGAGGGAAGGAGAAGATTCAAAGTGGTTGTAGGCTGGGTTATTGAAATCGAGTATGTCGCTTTCTCTATCATCCGTGGTTGACTTTGCGGACTTTTTTTGTGGTTCTAACGGTAAAGTTGGTGAACAATGGTTGGGGACTGTGGTTTGGGAAGCTTGGGAGAAGATATCGTCAAACTTGAGGCTGTTTCTTTTTCCCGACATGAGGTTTGCAATGCGCTGGTATCGGGTAGGATTTTCATTCTCTTTTTGTTGATCAGGAAGCAGATTTGTTGCCTCGTTTTCATTGTTCTCCTGGTCAGAATTATAGCAGACATTGTTTGTTCGAGTTAGACTATCTTCAAAAGCATTCAGAACGTTAAGCACTTTATCAGCGTAGGCCTTGTTTGCATCATACGAAGTTGCCAATTGGTTGAAGAATATATTCAGGCAGTGATTGAGCGTTGTTGCAGTCGAATTCTGGAATTGGATATCTGTAGCCTTAGACTTGTCTTTGAGATTTCGACATGATCGCTCCAAAATCTCTACCTCTGAACGAGGATAATTTTTGTACAACGCACGATAATATGTCTTCTCAGCATCTACCACAGCCTTATGCGCCTTATCACGAGCTTCCTCTTCCTTTTTCAGATCCACCAATCGCGAGATGATCGCATGGATCTTTGGTGAAAAATCCGATTCAACAGTCCATTGTCCTATATTCGTTAATACTGTGGGAAAAGGTTTTTTGAGCGACTGTGTATCCCCAGTTTCCTGCCGATTTCAGAGTTATTAAGGTAGTGCCTGAGCTAGAACACCATTTCTAAGTTAGGATTGCAGGGGGGCAGCCCCCTGCACCCCCGTGGCTCTGCGAGGCTTCATTTGTAGAACGAAAACTGTTTACCCGGAACAAGTTCAAAGAAGCTACGTGACCAAGATGCAGACTCGGTCAACACTCAGTACTTGGTAACTTTCTTTGAAGGCTCTCCATTGCTGACCTTCCGCGAAATGGAACCAATGCTTCTGGCCCTTTCCTAAGAAGCAATACCACCAACTTGTAGTAGACTGCTCACTGAAAAAGTACCAAAACCAGGACAATTGTGGAAGTTGTAATGATTGTCCTACACTCAAACACGGTGATGTAGATGTGTCACTTACCGTTCGCGATGTCGTTAATCTGGTTGATGACTTCTCTGGAATTGTCATCCCTGAGTTCACCTGCCCAAGACTTGATAGCTGCAAGAGCATTTCGTCGTGCCTTTAGCGCCTGCTCCTGGCATTTGATTGCATATCTAAGGATCTTAATAACGTCTGCTAGTCGCTTGACTCGGTTGCCATTCTTTCTATACCGTCCTATACCCAGAGACATTGATAGCGATAGTGAATGATTAGAGGCTGTAGACGATACTCCACTAGATGACAACCCTGGCGAGTATCCAGGAGTCGAACTTTCATCCCTAGTTAATACACAAATCAATAAACACAGACGATCGCCTGACACTTACGACATCGCAACAGCGTTTTCTTTTAGCGATGTATGGGTATCGAGTAAAGTTTGGCTACCCTTCACCTCGTAAACAACAAATAACCTTATTTCAACAACCAGAAGCTTGTTAAATCTTCGTCTCCTGAGGCAAACGCCCCCCGCTAAGTGAACCCAGGGCTTGCCCACTGCAATACTAACTCAGCAGCTGTTTTCTGGGGGCACGCCCCCAAACCCCCTGGGCTCGCTTCGCTCGAGGCTATGGGTAACAAGCCATTTTTCTCATCTACTCCTCTTTTCCAGAAAGAAGTTCTTCGGTAGAAGCAATGAAAGAAAATCTCTGGAGCCTCGCACGGCTAACTCTTTTCAGGAAAATAAAGGCGCTAGACCATTATTTTTAACGGCATGGGGCTCATTCACTTCAGTAATGAACGTACGGGAGCTCAGTACAAGATGACTAATCAAACGACGGCTGCTTACATAACCCAGAATCTGAAAACTAGAAGATCCCTCCAGCCCAGATTCCTTAGAAATACTTCTCTCATGCAATACCTAAGCAGCCACACATGTACACATGTCACCCCTTGCTTACATTATCATGACCTGACGTCACATTAATAAACTACGCATTATCTCAAAAAGGAAGTTGCTCTTCTGCGGTGTATCTCCTCACGTTTTTGACTCCAAACTCCGCGAAGCGGACCCAGGGGGTTTGGGGGCGTGCCCCCAAGAAAACTTGAACGATAGAAACGTCGTTGAGATTGCTTTTATTCATTAACGAGGGGTCTATTTCTTATTATTCTTAGAAGAAGATTCGTCTGGGAGTTGTAGGCCAGTTGAGTCAGCGATGAATTGTCTAGTTTTATGAATGCCGTTTTCTAGACCTTGTTTACCGTCTTCCACAGCTCCGTTAAGGCCTTTGACCATAGAGTTGACGCTGTTTTCTGCCTGGATGTGGTAGTTAGCAAGGGTTGGTGCTCGTTGTTCGTACTTCCACACGAGGTTACGTGTGTTTTGGAATGTGTTTGGTAGGAAATAGGCAAAAGCACCTACACCAAAGGCAATTGGAGTAATGCCTCTAACGAGCACATTCCGGTTACGAGCGAGGATAGAGCCGGATAATGAGGCAACCATGATGTAGATGGCACCTGGAAGGAAATCCTCCTTGTCACTCTTCAGCTCGGCCACCGTGCTAGTGACATTTCGTTCAGCCTTTAGATACTTTTGTACAGAGTTGTCCAAACCCTCTTTTCCGGCATCGATTTGCTTGATGACCCATTTTCGAGCTGCACCCATGCTCTTCTCCAAACCTTCAAAGGATCGCACCTGCACACCACCAACAACCTTAGTATCTTCAGAGGCCACAGCCGGTTCCTGCTTCTTCTCGACTGGTCTGGCTGGAGCAGCCTCCTCCTCCTCTTCATCGTTATCATAAATACTCTTTCGTCCTCCATCAGCAAAGGCCACTGGCACCGTGCCCAACGTGCCAGCAACCAGCCCACTGGTCCCCAAACCGAACTACCGAGCAATTAGTTCACACTCAATTCATTGAAACGCGACTAACTCACCTTGAACAACTTGCCAAATCGTGCGCTCATTTGTCTGTTCCTCCAACGCTTCGTTCTCCTCGGGATCCCATTTTCATTGGCCGCTCCCAACTTCTCCAACCGGGTAACCCCACCACTAATTAAAACAACTTAATTTCTCTAAGTTAACTGTTCAAAAGGTGCTTTAGTTTTCTGGGGGCACGCCCCCAGAGCCCCTGGGCTCCGCTTCGCGGAGATTGTAGGAAACTCAGATTTGTTTCTTCTAGTAGAATTTTCGGCAAAAACCAAGCAAAGGACCTAAAACTGCGTTCTGGTGCGAGGTGTATCTGTAGACTTATATCGGAATCTCAGCGAAGGCGACCCTGGGGGTTTCAGGCGTGGGCCTAAGAAAACAGCGGACCCCAGACCCCCTGCTTTCATTATGTTTGCACTGAAGAATTCACCTCTAAAGGTAATATTTTCTTATTGATTTATATTTATGCAGCGCCAACATATGAAGGTAGCATTTGGATGAGCTCGTAATAAACCAGGTTAAAGGCGGAGGCTAAAGTTGAGATTTCCCAAAGGGGTCCAAATGTACCTGCCAGTCCTGAATTAAGGTACTTTATTGTAAACACTCGGTTGGATGTAAGCGAGACATGAAAGCCTAGTATAGCTACCACTTCTTCTCCGGTACTAGTATACCCTTCTGCTCTCTCTCCACGCCCCCCACCCAAGTCCGTATTTCTCGTCGAAAGCCGCACAAGCTTATGGCCGTATGAAAACTTGCCGTTGAGCTCCTTGACCTGTTTCCCACTAGTGGAACGCCATTCAAAGCGTTCACCCTTATTTGTGGTGAAGAAGAAGGTCTTGCTTCGCCTAATTGCGCCTTTTGTATCCACTTTGATCTCCTGATCGCCGTATGGTGAATGCACCGTGTACGGCTTGCATCGCGCCCATTTGTCAATTGTATATCTACCCAAGACTCCAGCCTTTTCAACAGGGCCCGCATATACTACCACCTCATTCTTCTTAAGTGACTCCGGCGTGCGCACTATAAACTGTGTTTGATTCTCTGACTGCCCCAAATGAATTGCAGATGATTTGTGCCATTTCAGATACCCATCCAACCGCGGTGTAAGACACACCAACCCACAGGTGTTAGATACCTTCTCCTTTTCTCTTACTGAATACAATAATTTCCCCGCTTTCTTTATTATAGTCTTCCTCTGCATGGAATCTTCCCTTTTTTACGGCGCATGCAATGCCATGCATTCTGCGGCTAAGGCAATGCAAGGTCAATCCCACGTGATTTGCCTGAGCCGCAGAAGGGTCCATTACGTCATAACCGGTATAACGGTTTTTTAAGCTCTAAATAGCCTAAGACAAGAAGAAGGCCCCAGACCCCAACCACCTGGTTCAGCGCGAAAGAACTTCAACAAAACTACGTTTTTTGCTTCTTTTTCTGGAAGTACGCTATTAAACGACTGGACTTTTTTGGGGCCAAGCCCCCAAACCCCCGTGGTTCCGCTTCGCGGAAAATTTGGGTCCCAGGATGCTTCTGAGACAGAACTACACATCTTTTACTAGAAAAAGAAATAAAACTACTTGTTGAATTGAAGCCGATTTCGCTTCAAGGAATGTTTCATACGCTTTTTACAAAGAAAGAGGCGTTAGACACAGCTCATCTACGCCAAAAGCGGTCGAGAGGCAAAAGAAAATACAAATCATGGTCTATACTTCATTAATCGTTAATCTACGCAACAGCTGCAGATACGGCAGCAGAAGTCTTAATGACCTCGTAGTATACCAGATTAAATGCCGATGTGAGAGCAGTTACTTCCCAAAGAGGGCCAAAAGCACCAGTGAGTCCTGAGTGGACGAACAAGAAGGTGAATATGTGGCTGTTCAAGCGTGTTACATTGAATCCTATCAAAGCAACAACTTCTTCTCCATTACTGGTGTACCCGTTTTCGCGTTCGTTCCGATCACCACCTATGGCAGAATTTCTTGTAGAGAGTCGTACTAGCTTGTAGCCATATGAGAATTTTCCATGGAGTTCTTTGACTTCATTGCCGCGGGTGTGGCGCCATTCAAACCGTTCTCCAGAATTCATTGTGAAGAAGAGAGACTTGTGCTTCACGACGGTTCCACTTTCGTCAATTTTTACGTCTACATCTCCGTATTGTGGAGAATGTACGGTGAATGGCTTGCGGCGGCCCAATCGGTCCATTTTATATTCTGTCAGAACCCCATCTTTAGTGTCTGGGCCCGCATAAATCACCACATTGCTCTTTCTGACCGAGTCCGGACACCGAACCAGAAACCGAGTATTATCCTTTTCTGCACCCAAGTAGAATTTCTTTGGATTGGCCCAACTCAGATATCCATTGAACCTCGCCGGAACAACACAGATCGTCCCTTGTGCCATAGATCCTCCGGCCTCTGAATATGCTGGTGGTTGTTCTTTCTCCATTCTATTAGTTAACGATGATACGGCTGGGACCCCCTGCCCTTTTATGTTGTCCGAGCCAGGCTGCGGCTGATATTCCCCGTGACCAGTCGCTCGCTGCGCCGCGCAGGGTCCATGGCTTGGCAGGCAACGCCTTTAACGGTGTGACGTCATCAGCCTCTTCAAGCCAAACTTGTAATCCCTGGGACTCCCCCAGCCTACTCCGTTCACTGGTTCCTCAAAACCGACTAACAGCCTGGCAACAAACAGCCTTGTGGCATCAATTGGCGGAAGAAGTCGAATACACTATTCGTTTTCCAGAGAACGAAGCAGGGAGTACAGGTCAGCTTCGTAAACCCTAAAAGCGCCAAAACAGTGACTATACCAGTGCTTTTTTCTGGGGGCACGCCCCCAGACCCCCTGGGCTCGCCTCGCTCGAGTCTATGGGTAGTATTCCATTCTTACTATTCGTTGAAGCCTCGCAGAGCCACGGGGTTGCAGGGGGATGGCCCCCTGCAAAAAATAACCCTGTACAATGTTTCTGGGAGCACGCCTCAGACCCCCTGGGCTCACTTTGCTCGAGGCTACGGGTAGTGGTCAGTTCTTCCTATTCGTTGAGGCCTCGCAGAGCCACGGGGGTGCAGGGGGCTGGCCCCCTGCAATCCTCACCCAGACGTGGTATGGAACACAGGGGATCGGAGGTCAGGCATATGAACAAGCAAATTCGTTAATTCTTACGTAAATTGGTCACAAAAAAAGAGTTCTGTTATCATTATTAGTGTAGAACTATTATACAAGAGGTTTTACTTAGTAGTGAAGGTAATTAAGTCTGAGCTTCTTGAACTTGTTGAGGTCTGATTGCCAGCCATCGACGATTTCATCGAGGGACTTTCCGGAGAGAATGGATTCCTTGAGGTAAGTGGATCCAGAGAGTTTTAAGAAGTTAGAATCGGTGAAGTCAAAATTATCTGGGTAAAGTTCATGAGCTTTGATCATGATGGCAAGTGCCGTTTGGAGAGGGTTGTATTCTTCCCTATCGGTGATGTAGATTTGGACGCCAACAGCAGTTTCATTGACGAATTTGCTAAAGGTTGGAACATAGTGAGATTCTGCAAAGAGCACACCTGGAAGATCCAATTTGTTCATCTCTTCAGCCATATGGTAGTCCATCCAAGGAGCTCCGAGGATTTCGAACGGATGGGTGGTTCCACGGCCCTCGGAAAGAGTGGTGCCTTCAAATAGACAAGTACCAGCGTAGTTGAGCACACTGTTGAAGGTAGGAAGGTTGATTGAAGGCATGACATAAGGGAGGCCAGTATCGTCATAATACATGTCACGTTTCCAGCCGTCCATCCAGACAATCTCAACATTGGCCTTCTTCTCGTCGGTCTTCTTTGGAACGAATTGGTCGTTGAAAAGTCTGGCAAGCTCACCAACAGTCATTCCGTGTTGAGTTGGAACGGCGTATCTACCGACAAAGGAGCTAAAATTGCTCTTGAGAATTGGTCCATCGACAGTATTTCCGTTCAATGGGTTTGGTCTATCTAACACAATCAATTGCTTGTCGGTACCGGCAATACCCTCCAAAGTATCTGACATGGTCCAGACATAGGTGTAGTATCGAGCACCAACATCTTGCAGATCAAACAAAATAGTGTCAACACCAGCACTGTCAAAGATTTCATTAATCTCTTCGGAGGTATTGCCATAAATACTGAACACGGGGATGCCGGTCTTCTCGTCATCATAAGCACCATCAGACTCGCCGGCCTGTTGGGCACCTCTAAAGCCTTGTTCTGGTGCAAAAATGGCCTTCAAGTTGATCTCATCCTTAAAGCTTTCGTGCATCAAATCCACGTCATTGGTCAGATTTGGAAGCACACCAGTTGGGTTTGAAATGATCCCCACATTTTTACCCCTGACAAGATCCAAGTGAGACTCCAGGAACACCTGAATACCTGGCTTCACTTTTGACTGACGGGCTTCACACAACCCCACCAACAGCACCGCAAACACAATGCCCACAATTGTTCTCAACATATTCAGACGGCGATTGACATTTTCTAACCGTCGCTCAACAGCACTTATATATCTTTCTTGTTGATCCCTCCGTGTGGGGTTCGGCAAGTTCCCCGGAAATTCCGGCGATTTCACCGGTATCCTTCATCACCCTATCACCATCGGCTTACTTTTCTCCGATACCATCTTCGAAATCTCTAAGAATTGGCATGGCCTTTCAGTATCTTCCTTGGTCTCTTCTTTTTCCAGAAAAAGAAGCAAAAAGCGTAGTTCTGCTTCGCAGGAGTCTCCGGGACCGGGAACCTTCAGCGGAGCGGAGCACATAGGTTTGGCTTGCCTGAAAAATAAATGACTATCTTCCGTATTCTCGTATTGAACAATTCATTGATTCATTGAACAACTAAGTTCTCTTATTAGCAAAAAATAGTGGGCCTGCTTTATAGAAGATTTCTGAGACCCAAACATTCCGCGAAGCGGAACCACGGGGGTTTGGGGCTTGCCCCCAAGAAAGGGGCCCTGGAGCTATCCCAGAAAACAACAAAGAAATGAAAACAATGCGTTAAAGTATGTTAGTGAGTATGTGTTGAATGAGTTTCCAATTCGCGGGCTCTGAGGATTTCGATTTGGGCTTCGTCGGTTTGAAGGTATGTTTTGCTGCCTTTGATGAACCAGAACCCCAGGGAGATGACGAGCATTATGCCAAAGACAGCTATGGCGTAGTTCATGTCGGATGGAGTTGGGTGGACTGTTTCTGGGAAGAAGAAAAAGACTGTGGTTATGCAGCAATAAATGAGACTGATCCAGTTGATTACTGGGCCGAACTTGCCCAGCTTGAATTCGCCTGGTGGGAGTGTGTCTCGGCCACAGATCAACAATGTCATGATGGGGATTGCATAGGAGATCGTCAGGGCGATAGTGCTGACACTGAGAATGGCTTGTAAGACTGTTTCTGCAAACAGATACAGGACGCCGATAAGAGATATTAGACCGCATTCCAGCCAGAGGGCTCTGATTGGGGCTTGCCAGTAGCCGTCTATTCGAGAAAGGTAGTTGCTGAAGGGCATCCCGCCATCACGCGCAAATCCCCATGTGAGGCGAGAAGCCGAGGTCATGACACTTACACCTTGTCCCATTCCATTGAATATGAACAAAGCCATCAAAACAGCACCTCCCACTTTACCGATGGAGGATGTGACTAACTGCACAAAGGGGAGTCCGGTTGGTGTATCCAGCAGAGAATCGATGTCCTGTATACAAAACAGACACACCATCATAAAAAGACCTCCGGATACTGCTCCAAAAATAACAGCCAGGTAAAGCACTTTCGGAACATTCACTCGAGGTGCTGGGATCTCCTCGACCATGTGGATTACGGCATCAAACGCAGTTAAACCGTAGGCTGCTTGAAGGAGCCCCGTGAACCAGACCACCCCATCGGGCCAATCTGTCAGATTGATCCAGTTTCCAAAGACAAACTTGGCAGATTGGAAAGATAGGTGGTCCTTGGTCCCTACAGCTATTAGAAGAGCCAATGAAAAAACGACCATCAGAGCGACAAATTGGAAGGCAACTGCATTGTTGAACCAAGGGAGTACTCTTTCATTCCGACAGCTAATGCAGTTCACCACAGTAAACAAGACCGTAACGCCTACGTAGACCACAAACTCCAACCATCCAGTGGTAGCACCGGCCCAATCTGGCTCGAAAATCACCTTCATTTCAAGCAGCAAGTTTGTCATGAAGGCATTTTGCGACGCAGTCAGGGTCCACCACCCAAAAGTGTTTGTCCAAGCACAAATATAGGAAATGAACCTCCCCACGGGAGTACTGTAAATGCGATGAACCCAATAGGCCTGACCTAACGCAGTAGGCATAGCACTACACATTTCCCCCAGCGATAACGCGACACAAATGTTACAAAACAGCACCACGGCCAGGCCCCACAGAATGGCTATCGACCCTCCGTTGGATAGGCCGGAATCTAGATCCTGGGCAAACACCGACCAGGTACCTAGTACGCAGAACGCCAGCGACAGCATGCTCCATATATTGAACTTTCGACTCAGTTCTGGAGCGTGCCCAAGATCCGCCAAATCCAGGGCATCCTGCACTCCCTGTTGAGTGGGCTTAATGTCCTCTTCAACACTACGCTTCTCCATTGCTTCGATGCACTCGCTCACTCGATGGAAACCATTTATTTAAAACGAGACCCTTGAAATGTGGAGATCTCTTATCTCTGCTTGGACCTTCCTAATTGGTCAATTTTTTGCCGCATCCCCTATCAAGCGATCGACATCCCCCGCATCGATGAGCTTGGCCCCGACCCTCCCCGACAATACTGCCTTCACCAGGAACCATTGATTTTCAGAAAAAGAACGAAAAAGCATTGTATCGCTTCGCGAGATACCTACCGTCTGAGTTTCATAGGATATGCAGATAGTACCTTACTAGTCGGTGTTACGATGCAAGGCTGTTGTATGAGTTACCTATCAGATGAATATTGTTCTTTTTCCAGAAAAAGAACCAAAAAACGTTGCTCCGTTTCGCGGAAGCGTCTAAATGTAATTTCTGTGTGAAGATCGGCAGTACCATTGATATTCCGGTACAGTATTACCCTTCACCATGCAGTCGGTGTGCGGAAGCGTGGAATGCATGTGCATGGGTTGAACTATAGGGCGCATCTTGGAAAAAGGGACCAAGAAGCGTTGTTCAACTTCGCGGGAGTGAACGTCTGTTACAAATACTCTGGTATTTAACAAATGAGTACGAGCAGCTACGACAATCGATCGATGTTGCAGGACATGCTGTACATGCTATTTTTTTTTTTTTTAGTACTTGTAGGCGTATGACGCAATGCATGCGTTCAGGTATCGAGGAGTAGCTTAACTGTGTGTATAGATTAATTGCTCTTTTCCGGAAAAAGAGACAAAAAAGCGTTGTTTCACTTCGGCGAAGTCAATTCACTATAACGAGAAGATGCAGACATAAAAATATGCGTGAACCTAGCAAGAATTTATGCACCCATAACCTCGAACGAAGCGAGCCCAGAATTTGTGCCTCCAAATCCCATTTCTGAACTAGGTTTGCAGGGGGGCCAGCCCCCTGCACCCCCGTGGCTCTGCGAGGCTTCATCGAATAGACCCGATACTTCTAGCGAACGCAAAATACGCGTGAAACTAATACTTCGTTCGTTCGTTGATCACATGTTCGTGCACTCACTTATACCAGCCGAGCCAGGTAGTACGCTCGCAGTACATTGCAGAAGTAGAATTATCTTCATTTTACACACTAACTTGGATCATAATATAACTCCAAGTTGCATATTTGTATAGTGAAAATGAACTTCCGGTAATTCAAGGTTAATTCCGATATTGTTATCATGAGCGCACATATAGTATGACTGTCGTTAATCGGTCGAATGCCCTTATGTATACAGAATTCTGTTAATTAATTAACGAAATTAGCTAGGCTTCTGACTTGACTTCGCCGTAGCAGTTAACGTTCTAATTAGTTATTTAATTAATTTCCTTCTAATTAATGCTAGCTATATATCGACACCTAACAAGGTATTTGAAACGCGTACAGCATTAATTTCGATCGATATCGATCTATATACGGCCGGTACTTTTGAAACAGCATTAATTACTAAATTAAAACAGAATTTAATTGCTGACATACTGACCCGGCCTATACAGGAGGCCTATAGGGGTACCAGTAGCAGACATGTACATGCATGGATCATGAACGTATATATGTTAATATAACATTGTATGCATGCTGGGTCTATCCAATTGCAAGAGCTATATATACTTGCATCAAGCTCGCGGGTACGGATATATATATACATGCATATATGCATACTGCCAGCTGTGTACGATCAGCCCATACAATCAACCGTACCTGATCATATATGACCATATATATGATCGATGAATTAATATCGATATCGACATGTACATATATATATATATATACATAGATCTAGGTCTCGATCTATCTAGATCGATCGAATTCGAATATCGATGGATACATGCGCATGCATCTATACGGGTACAAAGCTATATATACATATAATTTCTTGTACATATATACAATTTAAGCTTATAAGCTTATATAACTAATTAAGTACTATAGCTAGTGTATAGCTATAGCTAGCGCATATATGCATGCATGAATGGTCACATCAAAGAATCGTACGTATGCCTAGCTACATGCAGGCCGCCCACATGCATGTTCACGGCATATATGGCGGTAAATCTGTTTGATCGACTACAGTAATTAATGCTGTTTGGAATTACCCTAATTAAATCATCGATCAGCCAATTAAATATTAATAGAGTTAAACACGTACCTAGCTTACGCATATACGTCATACGCGTACGTACTGCAGTACTAGTGCTCCTTATTCCAAGTATAACCTGTAGCAGTGTCGAGCTCGAGAAATTAGTCCGGTGTCCGACATTAAGATCCTTTCCAAATTGTTTCCAGACTACCACAGTATGGACACTCATGAATTATACCCGTAAACAGCCCGTAATAATGACAATAATCTCCCAACAACCCACATTTGCTTGAATCCTCAAGCAAAGTTCGAACAAAAATCCACCATACATAACCCTTTCATCTTCGAGTTCTCACGGCAATAGCTTCTCAGAAGCTGGAACCGCAACCAAAAGCCATTTCTACTCGATCAATCTTAAAAAACTACTCACTCAATTCAATCTTCCATAACTCATTTCATGAACTTGATGAATTCCAGTCTTAACCAAAACCAGCAAGTGGGGCTACCACATGCTCAGTATCAACCCCACCACCTTGCCACCGACTACACCTTCCATTTTCAGTAACCGGCGGTAAACTTATTTCTAACTTGTAAACTTGCTTGTAAAACTCTCCAACCTTACTCATAATTTAACCAATCAATACTCTCAATATCCAATTCCTTCGGATCCTTTTGACGGACCGCCGGTTTTCACATATCCAGACATGCATTCAACAACGGATCGATCCGCTAAAACTTTAGTTAATTCTACGGCCAAACCTCTAATCCCCCTGACCCATCTCACGAGTTGTAAGTAAAAAAAGACCTTTTCTTAACCAGAAAACACCCATCCCGCCAAAACTCTACCCAACCAAACTGTTATCTCTACCGCCATATGACGTCACCTTCTTCCTAACCCAAATATACTCTTCATCGGCCTTTTGGGTTAGGTTTGCAGGGGGCCAGCCCCCTGCACCCCCGTGGCTCTGCGAGGCTTCATCGAATACATACGCATAACCTCTCGAAGCGAGCCCCGGGGGTCTGGGGGCGTGCCCCCAGAAAAGGTTAGGTTTGTAGGAAAAACAAATATGATATATAGCAAGCATTTTAACAACAATCTAGGGATTATATAATTTAGCTGTAGAGGTCGTCGTCCTCGCCTTCGCCGCCGAGGGCTGCGCCGCCGCCGTTGTCGGCACCGCCACCTGCACCGCCACCGGCGCCATCACCGCCAAATCTGAAGTTGAGGGTTCCGCGGGATGACTGGATCTGCTGCGAATAGGCCTCATAACGACGTAGCTCAGCGTCGCTAACAGACTTGGACGCCGTCTTCATGGCCTCCTCGAAGTGCTGACGCGTGATGTACGGAACGGGGTCCTCCATGGCCACGTCCTCCTCACCGGCCTCCTCTGCGGCCTTCTCGGCGCTGATGGTGGCCTCAATACTGTCCTTTATCGCATACTTGGCGGCTCGCTGAACAATGTACGACAAGTCCGCACCGGAGAAGCCCTGTGTGATCTTTGCAATCTCCTGCAGCTCCAAGCCAGGCTCCAAAGGCGTCTTGCGCAATTGCGCGTTCAGAATCGACAGTCGGCCCGTCTCGTCCGGAAGCGGAACATAGATCAATTGGTCCAGTCGGCCCGGTCGAAGGAGCGCCGGATCGATCTGATCGGGCCGGTTCGTGGCGCCAATCACAAACACGTTCTTCTTCGCGTTCATTCCGTCCATCTCCGTTAGAAGCTGGTTCACAACGCGGTCAGACGCGCCGCCGGCATCGCCGACGGACCCGCCACGTGACTTTGCAATCGAGTCCAGCTCGTCCAGGAACACGACACACGGTGCGGCTGCACGGGCCTTATCGAAGATGTCTCTGATGTTGGACTCGGACTCGCCGAACCACATGGACAGGAGCTCGGGGCCCTTGACGGAGATGAAGTTGGCCGACACCTCGGTGGCGACTGCCTTGGCCAGAAGCGTCTTACCGGTACCTGGTGGTCCGTAGAAGAGCACACCCTTCGTGGGCGAGAGACCAAACTTGGTGTACATCTCTGGATGGAGCACGGGGTATTCAACCGTCTCCTTGAGCTCCTGCTTGATCTTGTCCAGACCTCCAATGTCCTCCCACGTGACGTTGACGGACTGAACGACCGTCTCACGAAGAGCCGATGGGTTGGAGATGCCCAGGGCGAAACGGAAGTTCTCCATCGTGACGCCTAGCGAGTCGAGCACCTCGGCATCAATCGTCTCCTCCTCCAAATCAATCAGATCCATCTTTTCACGGATCTGCTGCATGGCGGCCTCTGAACAAAGCGAGGCAATGTCAGAACCAACATAACCATGGGTCTCGGCGGCAATGGTCTCAAGATCAACATCATCGCCCAGTTTCATGTTCTTGGTGTGAATACGGAGAATCTCCAATCGTCCGGTCGGGTCCGGAATGCCGATATCGACCTCCCGGTCAAAACGACCGAAACGACGCAAGGCCGGGTCAATAGAGTTGGGTCTATTGGTGGCGGCAATCACCACCACGTTAGACCTGGCCTTCATCCCGTCCATCAAAGTCAACAACTGTGACACGACACGACGTTCAACCTCACCATTTGTCTTTTCACGCTTTGGTGCAATGGAATCAATCTCGTCAATGAACACAATGGCAGGAGCATTCTTCTCGGCCTCCTCAAACGCCTTGCGCAGATTCGACTCGGACTCACCCGCCATCTTGGACATGATTTCCGGGCCGTTGATGAGGAAGAAGAAGGCACCGGTCTCATTTGCCACTGCACGAGCCATCAGCGTCTTACCGGTACCTGGAGGCCCATACATGAGAATGCCTCGTGGTGGCTTGATACCAATAGACTTGAAGAGCTGTGGGTGGCGCAGAGGCAATTCAACCAACTCTCTGACCTGGGCCATCTGCTTTCTGCAACCACCAATGTCATCGTAGCCCACCTCGTTGAGGTTGTTTTCCTCGTCCTCACGGTTGATGGGCTCACCTTCACAATGGATGATGGTGTCCTGGGCCACAATGGCATAATCAGACGGATCAACCTCTACGACCTTAAAGTCTACCTGGCGCATGCCACCTCGCACAGAGAACATGTCTCCCTTGCGCACAGGACGATACGCCTCGACAAAGTATGGCTTGAGATAGACATCAAAGAGAGACCCAGTCAGACCCTCGACAGTGTCAGCAATTGGCAGACAAGAGATGCGCTTCGCATACTTAATGTCCGGACAAGGATGCACAGTGACCACGTCACCAAGACGGACCCGCAGGTTGTTGCGGACCACCCGGTTAATACGGGCCATGCCATCCTCGAGCTCCTCGTCCGCAAGGACAATGAGCACCGTGTCCTTGCGCTTCTTGCCCTTCACAAGAACAGTGTCGCCGCGGAACAGCTGCAGCGTGTCCATTGTGTTGGGCGACAGCGAAATGACCGAGTTGTCGTCGTTCACCGCATCCTCAACAACAAGGGAGTTCTCCTTCTTCTTGCGACGCAGAATGGCCGTGGCCGTCGCATCCTCCTTGTTGGCATTGTCCTGCCCAGACGCATCGAGCAACGACGCCTTGTGCTGTTTCTTAGAATCCTCCTCCGACATTCTTTCCTGTTGTGTTGTGTGAGAAGAAGATGTTAAGAAGATGTGTGGTGTTGTGGTGGCAAACCACCCTTTAACCCCCGACCGACCACCACCCACCCACCCACCATTCACGAATCTTCGATTCCCTCGGACCGGCCTCCCGTTCCGACACATACCCCCCAGGCCCCCCTATAACCCTAACCCAGAAATCTGGGGGCACGCCCCCAGACCCCCTGGGCTCGCTTCGCGAGGTTATGGGTGGTGTTCTATCGTTTCTATTCGTTGAAGTCTCGCAGAGCCAGGCTAACCGGAAATGGTTTTCTGGGGGCACGCCCCCAGACCCCCAGGGCTCGCTTCGCGAGGTTATGGGTAGTGGTCTATCGTTACTATTCGTTGAAGCCTCGCAGAGCCACGGGGGTGCAGGGGGCTGGCCCCCCTGCAAACCTAACCCAGAACTGGTTTTCTGGGGGCATGCCCCCAGACAATCGGGATCGCTTCGCTCGTGATTTGGGTAGTGTTCTATCGTTTCTATTCGTTGAAGCCTCGCAGAGCAAACCAGCAGTGTTTTTTTACCGATGAGATGCATTGACTGATTAGTGGGCTTTTTGGATTAGGAGACAGACGACAGTTGGTGAATCGTTTCATTTTATATGCCTTTCCCAAAATCACCACTTGAAGTTAGGACTTAGTTGGCCCAGACCAATTTACTATTGAAGGCCTAAACTAAGTCGAAAGCTTTCACCCCCCTGAAGCCAACCCAGGGCTTTGGAGCCTGCCCATAAGTCTAGTTCTGGGTACATGCTTATCTAGAAAATGACGTCTGCCCGTACCCTCGGAGATGCTGGGCCTAGAGAGTCTGGGAGCATGCGCCAAAAAACACATTCTTGGGTTAGGATATGTTCTAATGTAGAAGACTAATTTTACTGTAATTCTCGGCGAAGCCGACCCTGGGGGTCTGGGGGCGTGCCCCCAGAAAACAGTTTTGGGTTATTATCTGGAAGATAACTTTTACCCCAGTCCTCGGCGAAGCCGACCCAGGGGGTCTGGGGGCATACCCCCAGAAAACAGAGTGAACGTTCGATTCTATGTTAGGGTTAGAAGTGCGATCAAGTCAATAGTAACTAGTAAGTATTAATTAATTTTTTGCAGCAAAGCTTTAAAAGTTTCTGATGGGGTACGTTTTGGCGGGGCGATTTGTAGGACCTGTTTGCTAGTGGTAGACGTGGTACATTTTCCTTCCCAGGCAGTGACTTGGGCGTGTTTGGCAGACATGATGAGGTTTCGGGAGTGGTGAGGGTTAGAGTTATAAATGGCGTCGACGAAGGACACGTCTTTGTAGACCACGTTGTTTACTTTCTCTCCGATGGCCTGTTCGACGAGGGCCACGATTTGGCGGCCGGTGATGTCCTCGGGCCCGTTCACGACGTACCTGGCCTTGTTGTGAGGGCTGACGTCGTCTTGAGCGAGGAGATGGGCCGCGAAGATGCCGACTTCTTCAGGGTCGATAAGTCCGACAGGTGCGTCCTCGGCAGCCATTAGTTTGAGGGCATCTGGCTGTTTGCCGGTGCTTCGGAATTCCTTGACGAACTCAGCTGCCGAGGCAAGGACAAATGGCTGGAAGCTGTTGGCTTGAAGCGAGGACCATTGTAGCTCGCTTAACTCTGGAGAGCTTAGCAATGCTTCGATAGCCCAATGGTTGCGGGGATAGTAGGCAGGGTAGTCTGGTCTGACGTTTGCAGCGGTGGTGGAAATTCTGACCACATACTTGACACCTGCCTGAAGCGCAGCAACATAGAAGCCAGACTCCTCGGCGAATTGGGTGGGTTCGTTGTGTGATGCAATGAAGGCCCGGACAACCTCGTGATCCCGGAGCCATTCAGGGGTAATTTCAACCCAATTCTGCTCAGCGACCTCAACACCCGGAAGCTCAGCCAGCCGCTGGGCCGCAGGACTGATCAAGGACCTTGTGAGAGCAATAATCCGGTAGTTTGAAAGTGATTTACTTGCCCGAAGCAGCTTGGGTAGCGTCTCAACAACACCGCGACCGGTGTTGCCAGTTGCGCCAGCGACAAGGATAGTAGGGGCCATTGTTAGAGAGAGATTGAGTGTTTAAATTAATAGTGCTTTTTAGAAAAATCTATAGGGAGTAAACCCTTATTTATACCCTTATCACGCAACTTCCGCCGCACGTGTCTTACCCCCGATATCTCCGATAACTCCGATTTTGCGATCGGCCCATTTGTAATCATGCAGCCACTGCTTTCATATCTCCTGTAAAGGGTCACAGCATGCGGAACTCCATTAGTCAACAAATTGTATACATAATTACTAATCCGATCTGGGCGCCTGCCCCCAGACCCCCTGGGCCCGCTTCGCGGGAGATCACACAATACCCGAATCTCGGCGAAGCCAACCCATCCGACTACTCACGTGGTGTTCTTCTTTTTCCAGAAAAAGAAGCAAAAAGCGTTGTTCCGCTTCGCGGAAAGATAATTCTATGCGAATTGTGCCGTGTTTGTGCCAAATTTTGTTGGACCATATGTCCAAATCGTTGAACTCCACTTTACGCCACATCATTTACAAAAAGACAAAAAGCGTTGTTCTACTTTGCGTACAACGACAACTTAGCCGACTTGATTTCATCCTTCTTTTTCTGGTCTTTGGTCTTTTCAGAAAAAGAAGCAAAAAGCGTTTGTTCTGCTTCGCAGAAGGTTCGGTCGTTGTCCAAACCTTACTCGAAGCGGAACCACGGGGTTTGAGGTGTCCACAAGAAAATCGTTTTACTGGTATTCCTCTTTTCCAGAAGAAGAAGAAGAAAAAGAAAAAGAAAAAAAAAAGCGCTGTAACGGGAGGTTAATTCTGTGTCAATTGTGGCAAGTTTTTGCTGATGTGTAACCCAACTCGTTGCCACAAACACCGCCACAGGAACGCCACACCAAGGTTTTAAAATAAAGAAATAGCATTGTTCCCCTTTGCAGACAATAACAGCCGAATAGAAAAAAAAAGTTAGTTTAATAGGGCTCTTTGTCTACCGAAAAGAAGCAAAACGTTTGTTCTACTTCGTAGAAAGTTCTGTGCCCAACCTTCGGCGAAGCGGAACCACGGGGGTTTGGGGGCGTGTCCCCCAAAAAAAAAAAAAAAAAAAAAAAAAAAAAAAAAAAAAAAAAAAAAAAAAAAAAAAAAAAAAAAAAAAAAAAAAAAAAAAAAAAAAAAAAAAAAAAAAAAAAAAAAAAAAAAAAAAAAAAAAAAAAAAAAAAAAAAAAAACCAATTTGGTTACTGTTATCCTTCTTTTTCTAGAAAAGCTTGCAGAAGGTTCTGAGCCTAAACCTTCCGCGAAGCGGAACCACGGGGGTTTGGGGGCTTGCCCCCAAGAAATACCCAATTGGTTTACTCATACTCTTCTTTTTCCAGGAAAAAGGCAAAAGGCGTTTTATGATGCGCAGGAGTTAGTGCATAGGTAATCTGGTGAAGTCTGCACAAAGTGTGTGGAAGCGTGTGCCAGAAACTGCTTTCATTAAATCCAGGTTTCGCATACGTCTCAGAAACTTTAAATCTAGACCGTTTTGTAGAAAGGTTAACTTTAAGGGTCTGACGTTGCAATTTGGTTAGCGTACGCTATGTACCCTGGATAACCTTCACTTTAACCTTGGCCTCATGTAGCCGACTTTGTTGCCTCACATAGTGCGGCTTGTAAGTTTCACCTGAACTCCTTCTGTGGATGAAGTAGAGGATATATTTTACTCTTTAACGATATCTGAGCTAGTAGCTACAGTTCCTATTCCAGATATGAAATTATGGTGGGCC
Source organism: Blastobotrys ciferrii (assembly GCA_030573635.1). Classification (NCBI taxonomy): domain Eukaryota; kingdom Fungi; phylum Ascomycota; class Dipodascomycetes; order Dipodascales; family Trichomonascaceae; genus Blastobotrys; species Blastobotrys ciferrii. Next base: position 51,749 of record JAJMDO010000120.1, read on the forward strand.
GTGGTTTGAATGTGTGATGTGCTAGCTACCCCTGAATGGAACGCTAAAGTTTGGAGATACCTACACTAACCTTGAGGTTAAAACCAAAACGCTCTCCGCCTCTTCGACTGTTGTGACAGTGCTAGGCTCACACTCAATACCTCAACATGCACTATTACCCTTTGTGAAACCAGTTAGCTGTTCTTGCAAGACTGGATTTTTGAACAATACCCAGTGCCCAAACCTCTGCGAAGCAGAACAACGCTTTTTGCTTCTTTTTCTGGAAAAAGAAGAAACCAACTCGACTAAATGCAACAAAAAGGGCATGACACAGGAACAAGGCTTCTGGGTTTAGTGACGGGTTTCGAATTTAGCCAGTGAAACGTAGCCCCCTGCCATTGTTCAAGTATAAAAGGAGAGCTGGTGGACTGCAAAAACAAGCATCAACTAACAATTTTCGCTTCAATTTTTCAACAATGGTCGCACCACAAAAGTATCTCTTCGCTGTCCTGAGCACTTTGGCTCTCGTTTCTGCCGCTGATGACACTGCCTTCCTAACTGCAGAGGACTCTGCTCTCCTCAGCCGACAGTTTGCCGGCCTCAACGGAGTCCAGGGCTCTGTCATGAACACTCGTCAACAGATTGACAAGATGAACGCCCAGATTCGTGAACATCCCGAACATGCCAACGCAGCCCGAGTCACCACTTTCCTTCAGGGACTTGACTCCCAGATTGACAACGCCATCTCCACCGTTGCCAATGCCCTTGCCCCTTTCACCGGTGGTCTCTCTGTTGCCATTGGTCGAGCCATTTTGGGCCCCTTTGTCCAGTCCGTCACAGACGGCGCCGAGGTCCTCCTCGGTAACGTCATTGGCGGAGCCCTCGACATGACTACCAACCCAGCCATGATCTCCAGAATCAGCAGATCCTACACAAACCTCATCTCCCAGGCCGGCAGATACAACATCAACACCAACCGTCTCCAATCCCTTCAAAAGCAAATCCAGAACCACATGCCAAAGAACTAGATCCTTCTCCCTCTACGTCTTAACCTACTACGCTTTTTTTTACATATGCAGCTAAAAGAAACAAATAGATATATTTTCGCTTCTTAATTGTACTTCTGGGGGCACGCCCCCAGACCCCCTGGGCTCGCTTCGCTCGAGGCTATGGGTAGCCTTCGATTCTTTATTCGATGAAGCCTCGTAGAGCCACAGGGGTGTGGGGGGCTAGCGCCCTGCAAATGCTAATCCAGAATTGTGTTTCTGGGGGGCACCCGCCACCCCCCTTTCGTTTTTTTCTTGGAGATTGGCCCCTGTAGGACTTTATCTTTTAACAGATGTGCCGCCCCAGCCAAACTCCCCACCTGACAATGTCTTCAACCCGGATCAGCCCCGAAGAACCTTAATACTAGAAAGTGGACGGTGAAGCCCAGTTCCGCTTAATTGAATACGTAAAAAAACGATAAGTAGCAGGCAGTTGGAAGCAACCCAGGCTACATCACAGCAGGCTGATTCTTCTGAATCCGAGTCTGACTGAGTCGCTAAAGCGGAGATGATGAGTGGAAGCAAAGAGACAAACTAGTGCAAAAGCACACGAAATGAAAAGAACTGGTTTTATGTATTGGAACAAGAGTCTGGCTTGGCCTTCGTGACTTATTCCGGGTTTAACTCCGAGTGGGTGCGCCTGGCGACTCTATAATAAACTGATTAAATGTCGAAATGCCCTGTAGGACGGGTGAAGGTGAGTATGAGACTGTCGTTGCCATGGCAACCAACAAGGACCAAGCGGTTGTAATGTAGGAACTAATGAGATTTATAGATCTTCTAACTTTAATCCGCCATCTTCGAGCCTATAGATGTTTCCGTCGCTATCGAAGATACGGAGCATAACGAGGTGAGGTAAAGTTTTGGCCAGAAAGCTCAGCGCTCCACCGACCCGGTCGCTTCTAAAGGGAGTGAAGGAGATGGTCCTTGCAATAATTATCAGGGACTCGAGGTCTTTTAGATGTGAAAAGCAATAGAAGAATTCACTCCAGTATTTGGTTGGATCATCAGAGGCTATGCGATACTGAGAACTGACGCTGGGCAATATGTCGACTCTGGTCAGGGACGGGCTTCTCTCGAGGACCTTCTTAAGCTCCTGCAGCCCGCTGAAATTTCCCTGTTCGCTCCATATATCGATAAAATCGAAACACGCGTCTCTAAGGGACGGTGACGTAAAGTAGGAGAACTCCTCGAAGTTTGTGGTTTCCAATTCTTTCATTGACTTGCACCCTCTTCCCTTCGTCAGCGGAATTGGTGGGCTCGGCAAACTTTGTTTCAGCTTGAGGCTTTCGAGCTCCAGTGATTTCAGTCGACTCATGAGAGGATGGGTAAGCAGGATGTCCTCCAATTTCACTCCAACCAGAGAAAGGTTTCTGCTGTTTTGGCGAGCGTTGTGGAAGAGGCCAAGAACTTTGTCAGCATCCCCTCGAAGTATCTCTAGGTGAACCTGGCAACGGGATGCCGGGCTGAACTGTGGAAAGTCTCTAATCGAGTGGAAATACCAAATATTGAGCCGTGTAACTTTGTCGGGAATGAAAAAATCGCCAATGGCTCCATTCATGCATATATCGGCCCCAAATGTCATATTTGGTGGGGAAGTAGCGACTATTTCAACGAGCTGTTTAAATTTGTTCCTGACTACGTTATATTGATCGTCAACGTCAATGTGTGTGTTTTCCAACTTGCTTGTCAATTGCTTAAGTGCTAATATACCACCTTCTTTGTGATCCAATTCATTATTTAGCCGAACCTTCACCAGGTTTCCCTCTAGCCATTGCGGGAACTGACCTTTGCTCCAATAATCGTTGAATATTGGCTTCTTCTAGCCGATAGCCCAGACCATAGTCAAGAAACAGCCACCCTAGGTGTGGCTCATACATGCGATGACGCGAATGGCATCAGTTGCCGGACCCTTTAGTGCGCGACAGGTAGCTCGTAAACGAACTAGGTCCCGATATTCTAGACCCTGGAAAACAATGGAAATAACTTCCGGTGGGAGATGAAGTATGTGCATTATATCGGTGGGCGTGTAATGCGTCATCTCAAGCTTTTTATATCAACCCCCGTGAGCCACATCGCGTCCCTCGTATTGAAACGATCTTTCCGTTTTCGGCCTCGTGCGTCTAAACTGCCCAACCAAATGAGGCAACCAACTCCAACCTTACACTCGTCGCCAGAGAATACAAAAGGTTCTTATTCCACCATATACCCCGGTTCAGTGCAAAAGGTGCTTGTAGTTTTCAGCAGGAGGCCAGCCCCCTGCACCCCAATGGCTCTGCGAGGCTTCATAGAATAGAAACAACCGAACAATACTCATAGCCTCGAGCCAAGCGAGCCCAGGAGGTCTGGGGCGTGCCCCCAGAAAACTACACTTGGGTTAGGCTTGCAGGGGGCCAGCCCCCTGCACCCCCGTGGCTCTGCGAGGCTTCATCGAATTGAAGAAATAGAACACTGCCTCCCATAGCCTCGAGCGAAGCGAGCCCTGGGGGTCTGGGGGCGTGCCCCCAGAAAACAGTTGTGGATTAGGTTTGCAGGGGCCTAGATGCATGTATCTTGTAAGTACGCGTGTTAGTATATATGCATGTTTTTGAATTTTTTTTAAAAGGCAAAAGAGATATACCCGTAAATCCGAGATATAGACAGAAGGTATAAACATTTTTCATTATTAGTAAGCTGGTCTGTATATACATCCTCACAGAGTTAATGATCGCGGTTCTTTATAAACGGTCAAGTGACCAGTACAAAAACCCGGAGTGAACAAGGGAATCAACCTCACTTAGCATTGGTCTAGTTGACCGATATATTCACTGAAATGAGGCCTCGCAGAGCTAATGTTTTTGGTTCTTTTAAAAAGAACAAACTGGACCACGATCAAAGGGAAGCCACAGAGTTTAGGACATGTCCCAAAGGGATCATAGAAGGCCTTGTTTCTTAAGACTAGTAAAAGGGTTAGCAAGAGAACAGACAAAAGAGAGAAGTATACGTACTCGTTGTAAACTTTAGCGGACATGACGTTACCTTCTTCGTCTTCCATTTCGACCGTGTTTTCTTTTCGTCCTTCCTGTAATCGTTCGTCGCGCCTGATCTTGTCCCACACTAAACGATAGTTAGCAAAACTGTGCAGAAGCTCTGTGTATATGTATACTTACGTGCTACTGCGTCTTTGATGTTGGTGATGTTTTTAAACAGGACACTAGGCTGGATTCCAAGACATTTGAGGCCATGTGTGTGCCGAGCTTCCATGAAATGCTTTTCAAACGCCTTTCGGCCCATGTATATGTGGTTTCCGCAGATCTCGCAGGGGAACTCGATTCCGAGGCCATTGAGCTTCCAAAGCCAATATGGGATTGGCTTCCCGTCCCAGCCAAGGGGCAGTTTTAAGGGGTTATACACCACATCGTCGTTTTCGTCCTCGTCCTTGCCATTTTCATTTCGTTCCTCGTCAGACTCTATGGCACCAGATCCAATTACCTCAGATTCCAATGCCTCCGTTTCCAGCTGTCGTTCTCTATCTGTCAACGCCTGTTTTCTCTCCACGTTTGCTCGGGTTTCCGACACGTGTTTGGCCAAAAACTCGGCCAGATGATGGACGCAGTATTCATGGTACGCCAGTGTCTTTAGCTTCACGTCTTCTGTGCCTTGGGACCCGGTTGCAGATGCAGCTTTGACGTTCTTTTTGTGCTTGTTTCCGTTCAAATGGCCGTTGTAGACTGCCTCATTCTTGAACGACTTTGCACAGGCCTCGCACCACACGCTGCCGTCGGTTGCAACCTGGCCTTCATTCGAACTTTTCTGTTGATCGCTCTTACCGTTTTGCTGAATTGACAGCGACTTATTACTCCACGCAGAATCAAAGTCATTGTCAATTCTGCGGACAACGTTGTCCGGTGCCTCTAAAGGATGAGTGCGCTTCAAAAACGACACCAGGTAGTTGTGCAAGTCCGCCACATAGGAAAAATACTCTGGATCCCGGAACCTCGACGGCCCGTAGATACTTTTGTCGTTAAAGTCGGCAAACTTGTCCAAGTATTGGAGATACGTAAAGGTGCGATTCAGAAACTTCAGATTCAAAAACCTTTCATGCAACCCAACCAGATCCATGAACCGGCCATAAAACTCCTCGCCGGAAAACATTGAATCAACATTCAGATCCACTGCAAACGCACTCAACAACCGCTCGCCCTGCAATTGGCCCTGATGCTGCTCCTTCTCCTCGTCGTTCTCCGGCAAAATGCCCATCTCGTTCTCCTCCCGTATCCGGTCCTTGGTCATCTTAAACAGCATCTCCTGGTTCTCCACACCCTCATTCGGATATCGCTTATGAAACTCGCGTATACTGGCCACCTGCTTCTGAAACTGCTCATAATTCAGCCCATCAATCTCTTTCACCCGTAATTTTGCCGGGTGTCCCTCATCCATATCCTTCGACACCTTCTCAAACGACCGCTTCAAATATCTACATTGCTCCTCATACCGATCCAACATCCTCGCCACCTCGTGCTCATGAATCAAATCATCGCGTAACGGCCGCTTCTTCCTCCCATGCAACGCACTCGAGCTCTCTAACGAATGCGTGTCCGGCAATATATGCGGATTGTACAAAATCCTCTCACTAACAGCTTCCTCAATCCTCTCCAACTCCTCCAGCGCAGACCGCTGCGTCTCCAGCACTGAACTACTCATCCTCCCACAGATCTATCAAACCTCAAACCATTTCCCTCCCAGCCTCTTCTCCCAAAATATATCGCCAATCACGTGATCTTAACCCAAACCCTATTTTTCATTTGGCGTAGCTTTCTGGGGGCACCCCCCCCCAGGACCCCTCAGGGTTAGGATTTGCAGGGGGCCAGCCCCCTGCACCCCCGCGGCTCTGCGAGGCTTCAACGAATAGAACATTATCCACAATCTCGAGAGAAGCCAACCCAAAAGACGGGAGGCATGTCCTCAGAAAGCATACTACCGGGTTAGGATTTGCAGGGGCCAGCCTCTGCACCCCCGGGTCTCTGCAAGGCTTCAACGAATAAAACATTACCCATAACCTCGAGCGAAGCGAGCCCTGGGGGTCTGGGGGCGTGCCCCCAGAAATCACCCTTCTGGGTTGAGTTTGCCAGCCCCTGCACCCCCGTGGCTCTGCGAGGCTTCGTCGAACAGCCGTGTCCAAAACTTCGAGCGCAGCGAGCCCAGGGGGACTGGGGGTGTGCCCCCAGAAAACAGCATAACGTACGTACCTTTTACGTATCCATTAAGCTATTCGATCAATTGGGTTTTCTTGGGGGAGGACGCCCCGATCCTAGTTCGGTTTCGTCAAGTTTTGGGTTGAATATCATCGATCTACAGGCTACCACTTACACTTTGCTTCTTTTCCTAGGAAATGAGAAAACTATCTGTTGAGGAGACGCGAATTGGCTTGAAGAGGAACGTCTAACTCGATTACTAATAGTAAACGGGGATCCGGAGAGCTTTTGTTCTCCTCAAGGCATTGGATGATGCACTCATCCAGAGGTTCTGGACTAGGGGCTTTGTCTTGTTCATTCTTTTACGAGAACAGAAAGAAAGGCGGTAGTCATCTCTATGGAGTTGGGAGATATACAGGTTATTTATTTTTAGATCATTGCCGATCGACAAAGCAATTACGTAATCAAGTGAGTGGCAAATTCAACTATAAATATCAGAGGTCCCCCCAGCGTTTAACCACACTAAAAGCCCCAACTTTCTCCATGATATGACACCAAATATGAGGATTCTAACCCCATGGACTTGCTACTACTCAGTCCTGGGGTCTCCAATACTCAACTCTTCCCCTGCCCCACACATCTGTCAAGCCATATAATCTATGTCCACTGCGAACCTTTGTCCTACCTTCCAAAACCAATCTCTATCCCAGATCACCTTCTCTTTTCAGAACAAGAAGCAGAGTCATTGATCTACAAGCCTCCCTAGACGAAAGGATCCTAAAACTCGAGCACAGCAACCCTAGGGCCTCTGAGGACATGCTTCAAACGAGGGATGTGTTTGCAGGGGGCTGGCCCCCTGCACCCCCGTGGCTCTGCGAGGCTTCAACGAATAGGAAGAATGACTACTTCCCATACCCTCGAGCGAAGCGAGCCCAGGGGGTCTGGGGGCGTGCCCCCAGAAATCAACCATCTGGGTTAGGTTTGCAGGGGGCTAGCCCCCTGCACCCCCCTGGCTCTGCGAGGCTTCAACAAATAGAACATTACCCATAACCTCGAGCGAAGCGAGCCCAGGGGGTCTGGGGGCGTGCCCCCAGAAA
>JAJMDO010000121.1:0-58737 GCA_030573635.1 Blastobotrys ciferrii
AGACCATCTACAACCTTTCTCACTTAAGATGTTCTGAAAATTCCTTGGATTATTATGACGCCGGTTTCTCTCTTTGTTTTGTCTCTTAAAAGGAGTTTTTCCACCTTTCATTAGGATGGTTCTCCTTTTATATATCATGTAGTATTTAATGTAGATTTTAGCTATCTTAATATTATATGAATGAAAAAAAAAAAAAAAAAACGCTAAAAACGTATTTAATCACAGAAATTGTTGCTGAAATGATGAAATCGAGATCTAGGAACTGTGAAAGAGTAGCTGATATAATGTTTTAATGGTAATGAATAGCAAATAAACCCACTAGGGTTAGGGCGACATTTCTTTTTCTGGACGCCTAAGTCGGTGTTTCAAAATGCCGAAACGAGTGAACCGGACCAATACACGAGCTCTCCTGCTTGACGTATCACATATATTTGTTATGTGATTACTCAGGGTCAACTTGATTATCATTATTATCACTACTAAGCCAGCATTTTTGTTTTGGAAATGCCGATAAGGCGTACGTTCAGACAAACATAACAGTCCTATATTAATTGTCACAATTGTGAAATGTCTTAACACAACGTTGATTAACACTGCAATTTACAGAAAGTACATCCATAATATGCACTGTATACAACGAATTAATATTACTCTCCGACCTAGCTTAGTTTTAATTCAATTTAAAGAAGTTAGGTCAGAGAATGCTGCAGGTTTAGAATCCGTTACTAGGAGTTCAAACAAGAGCCCTATTGATCCGATGGCACTATTTTCGACCAAAAAAGCGCTGTTCTTCTTTTCAGACGACTACCTAAATTTGGATCCAAGCGTTTAGGCATAACAGATCAACCAATGGATGGTGGAATTATTCTTTAACAAGTTAAATTCATCTCCCCAAGCTACAGCCGCCCACGAGGCTATTCTTGCACAATTTGTGTTACAGTAGACATAAGAGACCCAAAATTCGCGAGGTGAGCTCTGGGATCTGGCCTGGAGGCGTGCCCCCAGAAGATATCTTGTTCTGGGTTATGATTGCAGGGGACTGGCGCCCTGCACCTCCGTGGCTCTGCGAGTATTTATCTAACAGAAGAATAGAAAGCTAGCCATGGCGAGCCTTGGGAGTTTTTGGCGTTCCCAAGATATTTACGTGTTCGGGAGACGGTCGTCCTAACTGAAACTATCATATTAAAATCCAATTATCGGTAGCACCAATGGTAAATTATTGTGTGCTTTGGTCGTCCTAAGGGACTACTATCTGAACCTATCATATTAATATCCAATTATCGGTAGCACCAATGGTAGATTATTGTGTGCTTTTGATGGCTAACTCACGGCCCCCGGCTTCCGGATCATTAGATAACGCGGGTGACGGTGAGACAATATAGCCGCGTCTGCGAGATCCCCGAACTGGCGGTCCGCTGAATGAAACGTAAATCCGCCGTCGATGAGCTCGAGTAGAGGGCAACAGTTAAAGGTAAGAAATAAGATCCTACGTGTGTCACTAACCTACCGGCAAGACATGTAGAGGGTAATTGTGTCGTGAATGATCTGCATGATTCAGTAGTTAGCCGACAGGTGTGCGGGGGTCGATCCCAGGAGGTGTGACCCCGACCTACCACGCATATCCAACCGTACCGTGCATGATATGCCATTATCAACTAGGCGTTGGCCAATAGGAGTCCTTTATTCTCCTGAACGGCTATCTCTATTTTTGATGAACCGAAGACACTTTTCCTTTAAAAGCAACCTACACAGGTATTCTACACGCTTTCTTTTGGGGAACTTGGGCCCTTAAAAAGAGGATGGTTGATAATACCGCGTCAATGTAACTACGACGTTAGTCTAGCTGCCTGATCGATAGAAATGAGATGAAGATCATTGGCATATCCATGCGCGACGAGATTTTCATCAAAATTGGCTTTTTGCGTACGGCGGAAAAAAGTAACTTGACGCGGGGAAGGGGGGTATATATAAACCCACGGTGATACTCCATGGACCGGCAAATGGCTGAACTTAGGGAAAAGGGATTGATTGAGCCAGATATAGAAAAGGTTGAAGCCCACGAAAACCGCCAGGCGGATAGGCTCAACCGAAGCCTGAGCACCCGTCAGCTACAGATGATGTCTCTGGCGGGTGTTATTGGCACTGGCTTGTATCTGGGAACGGGCCAATCTCTGGCAGAAGGTGGGCCGGCCTCATTATTATTAGGGTATGTGATAAACGGTGCAATTGTCTACCTGGTCATGCTAGCGTTGGCGGAAATGGCCGCATATATGCCCGTGGCTGGATCTGTTTGTACGTTTTCAGGTAGGTTTGTTGACCCTGCCTTGGGGTTTGCCATCACCTGGAATTACTGGTTCAAATGTGCATTAGGTGTGGCTACAGAATTAGTTGCCCTGCAGATTGTGTTCGAATATTGGACGGATTTCCCGTCTTGGGCCATTGCCCTTATTTTCTGGGTGTTCATGATTGTACTAAACATTGCACATGTAAAAGCGTTTGGTGAAATTGAATATTGGATGTCAATTCTCAAAATTGCAACCATTATAGTTTTCATCATTCTCGGTATAGTGGTTAATTGTGGAGTGAACCAAAACCATCAATATCTCGGGTTCAAATATTGGGGGATTGGAGAGGCACCATTTGTCAACAAGTTCCGCGGATTTGTATCGGTATTTTTGAACTCTGCTTTTGCCTACTCCGGGACGGAATCGGTTGCAATTAGTGCGGGAGAAGCCAGGAACCCGGCGAGAAACATGCCCAAAGTCGCCAAAGCAATGTTTTACAGAATCATCTTTTTCTACGTTCTCACAGTTCTCATTATTGGCATAAACATTCCCTACAATTACCCAAATCTATCTACCGGCGACACCACTACGTCGCCGTTTACACTAGTATTTGAACAAGCCGGATCCAAAGTGGCGGGATCGTTTGTTAACGCAGTCATTGTTACGTCAATCATCTCTGCCACAAACCATTCAGTCTACGTTGCCGTCCGTTTGTTTTATACTCTTGGCACAGATGGTTATGCACCCAAATTTTTTGCGGCCCTTACGCCACAGAGAGTCCCTTGGGTGGGCGTTGTCGCCACAGGTTCAGTTAGTGGTCTTTGCTTCGGCGCATCTTTCATTGGTTCCGGAACTCTCTTTGCATGGCTTCAACACATTGTTGGTGTCTGCAACCAAATCTGCTGGGTTGTAATTGGTATTACCAGCATCCGCTTTCGAAAGGCCATTCATGTCCAGAACAAAGATTATCAACTCAACTTCCGCAACTGGACATATCCCTGGGGTCCCTGGATTGTCGTTGTCATCGCCTCAGTCATTGTCCTTATTCAAGGCTGGACTTCTTTTTCTCCATGGAATACATCCGACTTCTTCTCAGTCTATCTCGAATTACTCGTTATTCCCACAATGTACGTTGCCTGGAAACTCTGGTTCAAGACCAAGATCCGTATAGCCTCAGAAATCGACCTGGAGACGGACCGATACATCTCCACCAACGATGACCTCGCAGAAATGGAATACGAAGACTCCTTCAAAGGTTGGAGAAAAGCGGTCTACACGCTCAAAACCCTGTTCGTTTAAACTAACTGTGTAAGAATTATTAACTAATTAAGTACCCAGACTCCTTCACCTACCCTTATCATGCATCTTGCTCTAATCATCACTTCGAGCTAAGCCAGCACTAGCGATCTGGATGTGCCTCAGAAAAAACTATTCTGGGTTAAGCTCTGCAGCGGGCCAGCCCCCTGCACCCCCGTGGCTCTGCGAGGCTTCAACAAATAGAAACAATTGAACTCACAGAAGATCAACTTTCGCCCTATGTATGGCAAGGCGACCCAGGGATCTAGGGCAGAAACGCGTGATTTTTGGATCGAATTACATTAAATTAAACCGAAGCTACGGATAGTTTTTTTTTCCAAATAAACGTATATGCGGATTGGGTATTACGAATGGTTAGTCATCAGGTTTGCAGGTTCCATTATGCATAAAAAATGGTGATGTTCCTTGGGAGGATGATGATCATCAAGTTAGACCGACAGGAAACATGGCTGAACGGTTAGCGAAGGATTTGAGGGAGGCACTACAGCTGGATGACGAGTCGTTGAGCCAGGTAGTAGAACATGCTGAGTCATTAGAGGGCAAGCAATTGGAGACATTTTTGTCGGAATTTCTAGGACCCGGATCAGATGTCACAAGGCGGTATTTAGAAGCCCGAAAGCCACCACAGCCAACGATTAATGTCAGTAGTCCAAGTACTTCCACAAGCACAAGTGCAGCTACAAGTAGAAGCAGTACGCCAGCTGGGCCAAGAGGCCAGCCGTCTGGATTGCGGTATACCAAAGGTGTGTGGGAAGCACAACCTACCAAGAAGCAGATGCCGAAAAAAGCCAGCAATAATGCAAAAAGCAGCAGTTCAAAGAATAAGGTGAAAGTGGACGATTTGAGCGATATTGACGCTGCATTGAAACAGCTGGAGCTGAACAGTGGATCGAAGGTTCGCAACCCCTGCAATTGCATGGCGAGTCGACATCCGTTGTTGGAGGTTGCGCCTAATTGCCTTAATTGCGGAAAAATTGTATGTGCCAAAGAAGGACTTGGGCCATGCACGTTTTGTGGCGAGCCTCTGATCAGCAATGAACACCTTCGGGAGATCAACCAAGTACTGCAGTCGGAGAAGGAGGCGTTGGCGTCTTCCATGGGCAAAAAGGCCAAGCAGAAGGCGGGAGTAGACATGGGTACAACTGTGTCCACACTGGGGTTGAAGAACTTTGGATCTTCGGATGCATTGAACCAGGCCGAGGGTCGGTTAAACCAGTTGCTGGAATACCAAGATACGGCCGCACAACGAACTAAGATCATCGACCAAGTCAGCGACTTTGAGACACCGGATGCTGGGGTCAATCGATGGGCATCGCCCATGGAACAGGCTCAACAGCTGAAGCGACAGCAGAAACAGCTTCGCAAGCTAGAGGAGCAGCGTCTGGCCCGGTCCGGTCGGGGTAAAAAGGTCATCAGCATTGACCTCAAAGGCAACAAGGTATATGCGGAAGAACACGACGCTGAACCCTCTTCTGATGACGAAGACAACGATATAGATCAAGAAGAAGTGTCGCGTGAGCAAAAGAAACAGCCGAAACCAGTCACAAAATGGGAACCGTCCAACTACGGAAAGAACTTTATCAAACCCCAGTACAGGGAGTCAAAGAAAAAGAAGCCGAGCAAAAGCGAGCTCAACATTAACGTCGACGGCGGAATCGTCGACAACGACGATGATGAAACTAGAGCCTTAGAATTATAATCTTACTTATCTTGCATGAATCAGGTTCTTTGTCATTGGCTTCTTGGGAGCACGCTTACGGACGCTCGGTCGGCTTCGCCGAGGTTTGGGTTAAAGGAATCTTCGCCGATAAGATTATAAAGTCTTTGGCGAAGTATTCTATATCAGTTTAATTGAGGCTGTCCACGGCTGTGAGAGGCAACTGGCCTTCAAATCAGCTTTCTACTTGTTCGCAGAGGATGGGGGTGCCGGGGGCTGGCCCCCTACAAGCTAACCTAGAAGTGGTTTTCTAGGGAGACGCCGCCAGACCCCAGGGCTCGCTTCGCCCGAGGTAACAGTCTATATCATGAACAAACAGTCTAATTGTACACCCCCCTGTGTCGGTTTCGCGAGATTTGGGCTAAAAGGAGTATTCTCTGATAGGATTGTAGGAGATGATCGAAGCATCCTACACCAGTTCTTTCTTTCGGAATAAGTACCCAAACCCAGTGGTTCAGATCCGCAGATACGTTGCAAGAATTTCTGCGCAAAAACTAGTCCAACACTGCAGGTATGTTATTGTTGCGACCCGGACTTTGATAGCGAACCGTACATTTTTGCCGACATACCTTTCACTATTCTACGTGATATACACTAGTTAGCAATTCTTAGTAACTCTAAATGCAGGATGTTCTCCGTTTTGCCTTTTAAACGTTATGATAATGGATTTAAGTGGGTGTGGGAGTTTGTTTATTTCCGTTATTGAGTTTAAACTTTGACTGACGCATGCGCACGAGAGGACAGGGATGAAAGCGCCATTGGTTATTTGTCTGGCATTGTGGATAAGTGGAGGACTGGCGAACTTCTTGGTTCAGTTGTCCAACAATACCAGTCTTATGCGGTTTTTAAGGGAGCATCCAAGAATCACTCAACATGTGCGACAGACATTTTCGTTCGGCAATTTCACCGCGTTTTCTGGGACCTTTGACACAGACACAATCAAGGAATTATACCAAAACCTTTATGTGAGTGACTATTAGTTTTTACCGAGCTGCAAGACTTTGGCATTGGTCCGTTTAAACATCCATTAGATTGTCTCAAGAAGACAACCAAGCCAACAGGTTACTGCGGGGATTGATTATTGGTTATGACTGTCGAATTCTTCTTTTTCTTTTTTGGTGAAAAAGAAGCAAAATCGTTGTTCTGCTTCTCCGGGGATTCTGTGCCCTGAAATCTTCGCAAGTGGAACTAGGGGCCCTTAGTCCACAGAGATCGATTTCAATCATGGTGTTGATCAGACATAAGATTCGATATGCTTTTATTTGAAGAAAGGAAATGAATTTGGTTGTGAAATCGTTCCTTTATTCTGAAGACAAGGAATCCAAATGCGTTGTTCTATTAGTGGAACGGTCCAGAGGGATTGAAGAGACGGTGAATACTAACACTATTCAGGTTTCGGCAATTACACCGGACGTCAAGGTACATGTAGATGAAGTACAGGACGGGGCCCCCAGACATTTAGCACGAATTTCGCGACGAGACAAGCTTTTGCCAGGTAAGTAAAGGCCCTAAACTACAGATGAAAGATTTGCAGACTACCTGTCTTCAGGGGCGCGCTTAAGACCCTAGGGCCCGCTTCGCCCGAGGTTATTGGTAGTGTGAGCTTTTTCGATTAGTTGAAGCCTCGCAGAGATCTTCCCTAACCCAGGGGTAGTGAATATTCTGTGGAGCGATATTTCACTTTTTTCGTTAGAAGCACCATTAACTACAGTTACACTTCTCAGACGGCTATTGCTTACAGTAATCCACAAAGCCGACCCAGCTTTTGAAGAATACTACGCTGTGATGAAACGCCTTCCTTTATTCCAGAAAAGAACAAAAGGGACAATTATACTTCTCAGAAACCTTGTTTCTCCACGAAGCGGACTTTGGGGATTTCGCGGAGAAAACTCATCTGGGTGAGCATTACAGGGGATCTCCGTGCTTATTCTGCGAGGCTTCAACAACGAATCGAAGCAATTGAACACTGCCTATAACCTCGAGCGAAGCGAGCCTAGGTGGTCTGGGAGATGTGCCCCCAGGTAACCACTTCTGGGTTAGGAGAAGCAGTTGCCAGATAGGATTGAGGTTCTCCCAGAAAATCAGCACTGCTAGAACGAAGTTAACTCGGTCATATTAGTTCCGGAGAACCATAGCTATTATTACACGACGGAGGGACAGGAGAATGTGGACATATATGTGATTGACACGGGGGTGTATGCGGAGCATCCAGACTTTGAGGGGCGAGTTGTGCGCGGGGCGGATTTTACAGGGGAAGGTGGAGGAGACAAAAACGGGCATGGGACACACGTTGCGGGGATCATTGGATCGAAGACATACGGGGCAGCCAAAGGAGTGAATATCATTGAGGTCAAGGTGCTCACTGGCATGGGCACTGGAAATCTGTCAGCGGTGATTGCAGGCATCGATTTTGCAGTAAACCATCGGCGCAAGACTGGACGGAAGTCGGTGGCCAACCTGTCACTTGGAGCTGGCTTCAACAGTGTGTTAAACAGTGCGGTCAATGCAGCGGTTGACTCTGGCCTACCAATGATCGTTGCAGCCGGAAACACAAACAGTGCCGCATGTGCAACCTCACCAGCGAGTGCGGCAAAGGCTATTACCGTCGGCGCAATCGACGACCGGTACGACACAATCGCCAGCTTCAGCAACTGGGGTAGCTGCGTTCAGGTTTTTGCCAGCGGTGTCTATGTCACCAGTCTGGCCCACCATGGAGATGGAACGCTGGCGTTGAGCGGCACTTCGATGGCCTCACCAACGGTCGCCGGAATAATGGCAATGTTCCTAGCGTTGGGCGATAACAACGAACAGGCTGCGGGGAAGATCTCCACATTGGCTACCAAAGACGCAATCGATAGAAGGTCAATTTTATTCCGCCCACGAACACCTAACCTTATCCTGTACAATGGCCAAAGCCCTCAACAAACACAACCCCCTCAGCCATCAGACACAGCCTTTTCCTTCTGGAACCACCATGACCACGCAAAGAAACAACACCTCCTCTCAAGAGCTAAGATGCTGTCAAACCACAAGCTTTATTATTAAATAGCTGCCAGGTTTATCAAACTGAATAATTTCTCGCACGCTTAACAATTTCTCACGCCCCAAGCCCCTCTGGGTCGGCTTCGCCGAGGTTAGATTAAGAAACCAGCCTTTCGCGCGAAAAAGTACTAATACCTTCTTGGAAAAGCGTATATCAAAAAGTTCTGGGGGCACTCCCCAGACCCCCAGGGTCGGCTTCGCCGAATTTTGGGTTAAGAAACTAGTCTTCCCTGCGAAGAAATGGTAGTAGGTTCTTGGAAAAGCTTATATCAAAAAAGAGGGCACACCCTTGGACCCCCAGGGTCGGCTTCGCCGAGATTTGGGTTGAAAAAAGAACAGAAAGAATGCCTTCTACACATAGCTTTGAGCGAAGCGAGCCCAGGGGGTCTAGGGGCGTGCCCCCAGAAAAACAGTGCTCGATTTTATTTTGAGTGGGTAATGCATTGAAGTCTATTTGAAGTTATGGTGGTGTAGTTAGAGGATGGTTACGATCACTTGCGAAACAGAACAACCATTTTTTGCTCCTTTTTAAAAAGAAGAAGCCTACTTGTCAGTTAACCCAAGCCAAAACGACGTCTACTACTAGCGCTCCGATAAGACTTTTGGCAATGTGGCGGTGTTTGTGGCAACGAGTTGGGAGGTACCTGAATGATCTCAAGGTCTTTTCAATCCCCTGTTCCAACCCTGCAGATGATATGGCCAAAATGAACAGTTAATTGACTCGGACAAACAGTAGACTATCTATTTCCGCCATTATTTCATTGACCTTTGATCATCCTAAGTCTTCAACCACTATTTTCGAGCAGGGTGTTTTAAGTGCTCTACTGGGTGCTTCCTACTTTCTGTGATATGATTTAGTTCGTGGATCATACCGGATAGGATGTATAACCATTTTCCGTAATAATTGTCTGAATTAACATATACATAAGAGATCTTAATGTGTTATCGCGAATGCAACAAAAAATACCATCACATTGAAAACGTTTCTGACATCTGACAAAAAGAAGTCAGAATGTTGTTTCTTTTTCTGGCGAAAGGCGAATAATACTAACCCATGTTTGTGCTTGTAGTTGTTGGGCACCTCTCTTGTACCAAGGATGGTCAGATCTTTTACCAAGCACAGAACAACAGTTTTGCTTCTTTTCATATAATTTTCGAAATTTGTAAAAGTATTGAAGTGTGCGTATACCCATGGTTGCAGGAAGTTTGAAAGTAGCACAAGAAAGCGACTCGGAATTTATCTGCATTCATTATGTCGTAGTTTTTGCAGAAAAAAAGCCTGGCGGCGTGCCCCAGAAAACCAATTCTATTTCTAATACTACCGCTTCGTACCCCGAACTCGGCGAAGCCGACCCAGGGGGTCTGGGGGCGTGCCCCCAGAAAACCATATTAGTATTCAGTTTTCATCGAACAGGGCCACTGGGGAGGTTTCGGAACAGCCACACTGTAAAGGGGAAAAGTGGCGTGACAAGATTCTAGAACGGTCGCCGACGACGAGCCGTGCAGGATAACCGAAGATTCCGGCAGCGGGAATGAGCCCGGGGCGGCTCAGGGTGTTTATTTAGGCTTTGGAGCCGGATTCTGAAGTTCCATTCAAAGTCCGGGCTGCGGCGGGCGGATCCGCCAATCAGGGGGCGAATTGTTCCGATTAGCGGGTCCGGTCGGTGCGGCGGTCCTGTTTCGGAAAAGCCGCTCCGGGTTTTCGCGATGGGAAGTTTTAGCTTATAAAAGCTCCGACAAAGGACCAGGTGAGCAAAGCAACCTTACATTTTATCGCAATGAAGATTCCTACGAAGGAAGAATTGAACGAGTATGTGCACTACATTGGTGTTGGCGGGCTGAAGGGAGCCGCGGTGGGTCTGTTTGTGAGCAGTGCGGGCTCGTACTTTGCTCTGAGACGGTATCCTGGGCTGCGTCAGAGAGGCACCTTCTTCAAGACCTTCAGTTTCATGGCGCCGGTGTTGGCGTGCGGTATCACGAATATGGAGTGGTCTTCACGACGTTTTGAGGCCGAGCACTACGGAATTGGCGAGATGGCACCAGACGTGGTTGCCCGCCAGAAGCGACTGGAAAAGCTGCCTCTGTTTGACCGGGCCATGCAATGGGGCGCCGAGAACAAGTACAAGATCATCATGGGCACCTGGGCGGCAACATTGGGAGGAACTTTCTGGTTGATCAACCGGGACCGACTCATGACCAAGTCGCAAAAGATTGTGCAGGCCCGTATGTATGCTCAGGGCGTGACGGTGGTGCTGCTGCTTGCCTCAATGGCGCTCACCATGTCCTACGGCAAGGACCCGGCCCACGTCGAGGAGACCGAGGACCAGTCGTGGAAGAGGATCGTCGCCGAGGAGGAGGAACGTCTTAAACACGAGGACCAGATCAAGAAACAGCAACAGAAACAACATGCCGCTAGTGCCTAATCTCCTTTTTTTTTCTTATTATTTATTTGTATATAGAGTTTCCCCACAACAAACAGTCAATTGCTTCGAGTTTAGACCCCCACGCCCACCGGGTTTGCTTCGCCGAGTATCGGGTACAGTGCCCTTTTCTACGAAGCAGACTATTGTCTCTTGTACGTTTATCAAATATCCTTCTTTTCCAGAAAAGAAGCAAAAGCGTTAGCTCTGCGAGGCATCGACTGGTAAAGGTTTGCGCCACAAGTGTCGAGGGTCTGCTTCCCGAGTATCGGATACAGAATCCTTTCCTACGAAGCAGAACTAATGTAGGTTGTATGTTTATTTGGAATTCTGCTTTTCCAGAAAAGAAGCAAAAGCGTTAGCTCTGCGAGGCATCGACTAGTAAAGGTTTGCGCCGCAAGTCTCGAGGGTATGTTTCGCCGAGTATCGGATACAGAATCCTTTCTTCGAAGCAGGACTGATGTTTCTTGTACATCTATCAAATATTCGTCTTCTCCAGAGAAGAAGCAAAAGCATTAGCTCTGCGAGGAATCGATTTTTGAAGTTTTTGGGGCATGCCACCGGACCACAAGATCGGCTTCGCCGAGTATCGGTTTCAGAACCCTTTTCTACAAAGCAGAACTATTGTTACTGTTTCTTGCGCATTTATCTAGTAGCCCTCTTTTCTAGAAAAGAAACAAAAGCTGTAATATGCGCATCTGATTCCACATAGATATAGGTATGATCATGACTCATGTTTTTGAATTGCTGTAGTCAACCAATATTACTTTGATAAGGGTGATATCTGGTACAAATTAAAATTTTGCAAACACGTGAAGGTATCATGAACGCTCGTCTTGAGTAGGAAGCTTAAATTTTCCGGTTAAGGGATAATTACCAAACGAAACCTGCTTACATTCAATTCATATCCATCTTCTAAAAGAGGCTGTTTCGCAGAACCTTTTTCTTTATCGACAAAGGCATCAGAATGCATACTAGTACGTCTAGAAGCTTTCTTTGTCTTTTCAGCGCAGATAGAAAATGAAGCAAAGGCCATATCCCTGGTGGATAATGGGCTACTCGTAACAGGCGAGGTCTAATAAGGAGGTGTCCCCCAAAAAAACACACAGCGAATTGGTTAATAATATCGCTCTTTTCTAGAAACGAAGCAATACGAACCTGTTTAAAGGTTGAGGTATTGTGGCGCTAGAGCAGTTGGCGGCGTTTGTGGCTATCTGAATACCTCCTAAAAATTTTGCCACAAATGCGTGTGTGATGCAGACCGAGAAAACTCCTTCTAGTATAGTATTTGCAGGGGGCCAGCACCCAGCAACCCCGTGACTCTGCGATGCCTCACTGAATACTACCCATAGCTTCGAGCGAGTCCAGGGGATGCGTGCCCTCAGAAATAACTACGTCTGCCCCCCCTGCCCCCTTAACGTAAGCCACGCGGCTGTAAGGGGTAGGAAAAAAGTATAAATAGAGGCCACATCCCTCCACTCATTAGTTTTCTTTCTTCAGTTCTCTTTGGGAACTCGCTTTAGCAATCAATCTAAAAGGTTGCCTGGTATCGAGTGCGTAAAGCACTCGTGCCTCTATATGCGGTTTTTTTACGTAGAACGATACATTTGCCAGACCATACTTGGTTGATAATACATATAATTGATAAGCAAATAATTTAGCCGTACAAACCCCCGTGGCTCTGCGAGGCTACAACGAATAGAAGAATAAAACACAACCTTAAGTTTCGAGCGAAGCGAGCCCAGGGGGTCTGGGGGCGTGGCCCTCAGAAAAGGCTCAGAAACATTCGTAGGAGAACAGGGTATCCGGCGGTTGGCTCGAATGGCACTTCATATGACGTTTTGTGGTTATTGAGGCTAAGTGGAGGGTCGGTAAAAGTGGCGCCCGATTAGGAAAGTCGATGCGTGAGGCGTGCGGCTGGACACAAGTATAAATAATCCGGGGCTGCTGCTGAGTGCATCAGCAAAATGGTTTCGAGAACGCTTCTTACTAGCTACCTGGCAGCGACGGTTGCTGGGTACTCTTTTCTGGACTTTAACTTTGGCCCCTTGAGCTTGCAGGACAACAAGAAGGGGGAGGAGCGGCAGCAGCCAATTGGTGCTGGCAGTGACGATGATCCATTGTCCGATTTCAATCACGGCTTCACCAAGATCCCGCCGAAGGACTTCACTGGCGACTTGAGCGAGGGGCCTCTGTTTGCGGGCATTGTGTCCTTCGCGCATTTGCCGGTTTTGAACTGTCTGAACGGGGACCAGAAGTTTGACATTGCAGTTGTCGGAGCCCCCTTTGATACGGCGGTTTCTTATCGCAACGGTGCTCGATTCGGTCCATCAGGCATTCGTGATGGCTCCAGACGAATGGCCCCTGGGACGTACAGTGCGTTTGACCCGGAGTCCGACCCATTGTCGGACGCAGTGGTGGTGGACTGCGGAGATATTGCAATGACTCCGTTTGATAACCGAATTGCTCTCGATCAGCTGTATCGTGGCGAACGGGCAATCCTCAAGAACAAGGCAGCCTCAGACAACAAGCCTCCACGTATTGTGACGTTGGGCGGCGATCATACGGTCACATTTTCAGCCATTCGGGCCGTTAGCGAGGTCCATGGCCCAGTGACTGTGCTCCACTTCGACAGCCACATCGACACTTGGCACCCAGTGGCATTGGGTGGAAACGTATCGAGCTACTCGCAACTGAACCATGGCACGTTCCTCCACTACGCGCATGAAAAGGGCTTCCTGACGGAACATGGCAACATGCACATTGGCGTCCGGGCGCCGTACGTGCGCAAGCACAAGGACCTGGAAAACGACAAGAAGTGTGGATTTGAGTCAATTCTCGCTCGGGAAATCGACACCATCGGCGTCGAGGGCATCTCCAAGAAAATCATGGACCAGGCAGGTACGAACAAGGTGTACATCTCCGTGGACATCGACGTGCTGGACCCAGCGTATGCTCCAGGCACAGGCACCGCCGAAGCCGGAGGTTTCACCACCCGTGAGTTCCTCACCCTCCTGGACTCCCTCAAGGGCCTCAACGTTGTCGGTGCTGATGTCGTCGAAGTCTCCCCACCATACGACACAAACGCACAAATCACAGCCCTAGCTGCCTCAGAGGTCGCAAACAGCCTCTTCTCCCTCATCGAAAACGCCCCCTAAGATAATAATAAACTAAATGTCAACTGTTCCGGGCTAGCTTTGTGCCAAGCGAGCCCACGGGTCTGCCCCCAGCAACCGGTTCTAGGTTAGGATTGCAGGGGGCCAGCCCCCTGCACCCCCGTGGCTCTGCGAGGCTTCATCAAATAGAAACAACTAAACACTACCCCTAACATCAAGCGAAGCGAGCCCAGGGGTTCTGGGGGCGTGCCTCCAGAAATCACTACTTCTGGGGTAGGATTGCAGGGGGCCAGCCCCCTGCACCCCCGTGGCTCTGCGAGGCTTCAACGAATAGAGCAAGTATACGCTACCCATAACCTCGAGTGAAGCGAGCCCTGGGGGTCTGGGGGCGTGCCCCCAGAAAACACTACGTCTGGGTTAGGTTTGCAGGGGCCAGCCCCCTGCACCCCCGTGGCTCTGCGAGGCTTCAACGAATAGAGCAAGTATACTCTACCCATAACCTCGAGCGAAGCGAGCCCTGGGGGTCTGGGGGCGTGCTCCCAGAAAACACTACGTCTGGGTTAGGTTTGCAGGGGCCAGTCCCCTGCACCCCGTGGCTCTGCGAGACTTCAACGAATAGAGCAAGTATACGCTACCCATAACCTCGAGCGAAGCGAGCCCTGGGGGTCTGGGGGCGTGCCCCCAGAAAACACTACGTCTGGGTTAGGTTTGCAGGGGCCAGCCCCCTGCACCCCCGTGCCACTACGAGGCTTCAACGAATAGAAAGGAAAAGCAGTGCCATCGCATTTGGTTATTTTCTGGAAAGGATGGTTGGCTGGGGGAAATCTATTGTCGGAGCACTAATAGATCAATCCTTTTGTTCTAAGAGCGTGAAAACTTACGATGTTTAGCTGTTATTGGCTAAACCCGCAGGGCCACCGCTTTTGGTTCTTTTCTGGAAAATAACAAAACTTGTACTGTGTGAAAGCTTATTTTAAGAACGAAGCCCGTTCCTTTAGTTCTTTCGCTAGAAAAAGAAGGGCATCAATCGACAAGCTGTTCTTTCGGTTATGCCATGACTGGAGGGATATGCTTGTTAGACCTGTTTTACCGGAAGGCGGCAAACCGAGCCCGCCGTTATATTACAGACTCATAGGCCCTTCAGTAGTTGAGTTCAGTTTATCAGAAAGGAGCTGTAGAGAGTCATTCAACTGGGAATGCCATTTGCTGGCGAATTGCGGTGATTTATCCATCAACAACGCTTCGCTGGTTTCATAAATCGTCCCATCATTCTTCAATTCCTATCAAAATTAGCCATCAGCCTGCCAATGCCAACCACTCCGTCTCTTCTTACCCATCCAGCTGAACTCAACTTCACCTTCAACAGTTCCCCTTCCAACGTCACGATATTCACATGTCCCTCCCCAATACTCCTTTCTTCCACCTCAATACTCTTCACCATGCTACTATACTCCACAACAAGCCCATCCAATTCCTCCTCAACTAAGCTCCCCATATCTGAAAATCCCTATCCTGCCTCCAACATCAAACTAGCATCTATCAACCCCACGCGCCTCTCGCGCCTTTGTGACAAAGCCGCACGTTAATGTTCTGGCGGCAACCCTCTGCCCCCTATCCGACCTCTCGTGGGCAAAATTTGAGTATAAACAAGCCTCATCTGCTCAAAATGTGTTGATTGTGCTTCTTTTAGTGAAAGAAGAACACATCCCTTGTCGTGGATGGTCTGCAGTTAAAATCACGTGACTCTGGGGGCACGCCCCCAGACCCCCTGGGTCGGCTTCGCCGAGATACAGGTATAGGGATGTCTTTCTGCGAAGCAGACGAACACTTTTTGCTTCTTTTTCTGGAAAATGAAGAGCTGCATTAACCCAACTGCTTCTCCTGTGTTCGACCGGTGCAATTGTATCTGTCCTCTGCTTTTTCCTGTAGAAAGAAAAAACTCGGACCCAACGAACTCCAAAACCCATAACAAGCAAAACACTGCCCATAGCCACGAGCGAAGCGAGCCCTGGGGGTCTGGGGGCGTGACCCCAGAAAACTACACTTGGGTTAGGATTGCAGGGGCTAGCCCCCTGCACCCCTGTGGCTCTGCGAGGCTTCAACGAATAGAAGTAACAAAACACTACCCATAGCCTCGAGCGAAGCGAGCCCTGGGGGTCTGGGGGCGTGCCCCCAGAAAGCCAGTGGTGGGAGATCTAGAAGGGGTCTGGGGGTGGTTTCTGGGCAAGGGTAGGGTTAGGGTGGGAGATGGACCAATGAGGTGCAAGTGGGAGAAAAGGAAGAAATTTTTCAGGGAAGAACATCACCAGTTGAGTTGTTGTTGAACAGTTACGGGATGTTTGTGCGAACGAGTTTGAGAAGTGTTGCACGAGCATTTGCCTCTGCTCCGTTGAGCAAGCGGGTTGGGGCCTCTGTGCCGACGCAGGTGCGCTTTGCGACGTTTGACCGTAGCAAGCCCCACTTGAACATTGGTACGATTGGGCACGTTGATCACGGCAAGACGACGCTGACGGCTGCCATCACCAAGGTTCTGGCGCAGAAGGGTGGCGCGCAGTACCTTGAGTACGGCGCCATTGACAAGGCCCCCGAGGAGAAGAAGCGAGGTATCACCATCA
Source organism: Blastobotrys ciferrii (assembly GCA_030573635.1). Classification (NCBI taxonomy): domain Eukaryota; kingdom Fungi; phylum Ascomycota; class Dipodascomycetes; order Dipodascales; family Trichomonascaceae; genus Blastobotrys; species Blastobotrys ciferrii. The sequence continues at coordinate 16,513 of JAJMDO010000121.1, forward strand.
CCTCTGCACACGTTGAGTACGAGACGGACAAGCGACACTATGCCCACGTCGACTGTCCCGGTCACGCTGATTACATCAAGAACATGATTTCCGGTGCCGCCCGAATGGACGGTGCCATCATTGTGGTTGCTGCGTCCGACGGCCAGATGCCCCAGACCCGGGAGCATCTGTTGTTGGCCCGTCAGGTCGGTATCCAGAACGTGGTTGTGTTTGTCAACAAGTGCGACACCATCGACGACCCGGAGATGTTGGAGCTTGTTGAGATGGAAATGAGAGAACTGTTGGACACGTACTCCTTCGATGGAGAGAACACGCCTGTGATCAAGGGCTCGGCTCTGTGTGCGCTTGAGGACAAGCAGCCCGAGCTCGGTGTGAACGCCATTCAGCAGCTTTTGGACGCCATTGACGAACACATTCCTACCCCGCAACGTGACATTGACCAGGACTTCATGATCCCCATCGAGGGCGTCTTCTCCATCCCTGGCCGAGGCACCGTCGCGACCGGCCGTGTGCTCCGTGGCCAGCTCAAGAAGAACGAGGAAGTCGAGGTTGTCGGATTCAACGAGAAGCCAATCAAGACTGTCGTGACCGGTATCGAGATGTTCAAGAAGGAGCTCGACCACGCCGAGGCTGGTGACAACGCCGGTCTGCTGCTTCGAGGCGTCAAGCGTGAGGACCTCAAGCGTGGCATGGTCATCGCAAAGCCAGGCTCCGTCAAGGCCCACACCAAGGTCCTCGCCTCTCTGTACGTGCTCACCGAGGAGGAGGGCGGCCGAAGAACCCCATTCGGAACCAACTACCGCCCACAGCTCTTCGTGTCCTCGTCTGACGTGACCGCCGTCCTCACCTTCCCAGAGGGCGAGGAGGAGCACAAGCAGATCTTCCCCGGTGACAACACCGAGATGGTCTGCGAACTCGTCCACCCAACCGCCTGCGAGGTCGGCCAACGCTTCAACCTCAGAGAAGGTGGCAGAACCGTCGCTACTGGCATGATCACCCGTGTCATCGAGTAAACTTGTAAATATCAAAAACTAATACACCTCAAACCCCCATTGTTATATTCCAAACCCCCATCACCTGATATTCTGGGGCTAGCCCCCAGACCCCCGTGGTTCCGCTTCGCGGAAGCATCTGCGCATTAAAACCAAAACGCTAATACTTGATATTCTGGGGGCCTGCCCCCGGACCCCCGTGGTTCCGCTTCGCGGAAGGATCCGAAGGCCAACCATCAGTCAACGACTTGCAACTTCGCAGGGCTATTATTTTTGGTTCTCTTTTAAACAGAACAAAATACGAACAGTAGTGAACAGATGCTAGGCCCAATTTCCCGACACGAGGGCTTTCGCTTCGCAGAGGGATCAAGGTGTATCCAACAGTAGCACTTACCTGAAGCCCCGCAAGGCTACTGTTTTTGGTTCTTTTTTCGAAAAGGAGCAAAACACCAACTCAGTTGCCAGACACCGGGGTTCCCCTTCGCACAGGGGTTTTGCAGGGGGCTAGCCTCCTGCACCCCCGTGGCTCTGCGAGGCTTCAACGAATAAAGAATACCACCCAAAACTCGGCGAAGCCGACCCACGCCCCCAAAAAACCAGTTCTGGATTAGGTTTGGATGGGTACCAACAGTCGAACTAATTGAAGCCCCGCAGGGCTACTGTTTTTGGTTCTTTTTTTAAAAAGAACAAAACGCTACTGTTGGACTGCTAGGATCAGACCCCAGACACCCGGGATTCTGCTTCGCGGAAGAGTCTTGGTACCAACATAAGCACTAATTGAAGCCCCGCAGGGCCACTGTTTTTGGTTCTTTTTTTAAAAAGAACAAAATGCTAACCATTGAGCTGCTGGGTGTGAGGACCACCAGACGCTTGTTGTTCTAATTTGCGGAAGAATCCGAATATTTTATTCTGAAGCCCGTCCTGAATGGCCATATTGTTTTGATTCTCTTTTTGAAAAGAGCTTAAAAACAAGAGAGTGACTCCTAAGGAGCTATGCAGGCCCTTTGCGTTAGTTTTGACACGGTTTGGGTAGAAAACAGCACTTACCATGAATCTTGATTAACTCGCACTTAAGAGGAAGACAAGTGGCCGAAGGTCCTCAATGGCTCGTTGGTAGAACTTATAAAAGGGACTATTACTACACCCCATGTACACTTTGATTGGAGTCCAAAGACTGTTGGACTCGTTAGCCGCAGTGTATAACAAATGGTCTTTGGGAGACTGAGAGAGAAATCCAATTCTCTCCCAGTGGTCATTAAGTCGGGGGGGAACCTCTTCCTTTTATACTTTTCCCCAACCCCCTTGCTTACATAACCAAGCTTATTTTCTTACTCATCAAGGGTCCCCTCAAGAACCCCATTATCTGTTTTTTGCTTCCTAACAACTGCTAAAGAGACCCACTAGTTCCACTAATATAAATACAACTGAGAACAGCCAGCTGAGCGGTATTATCCTTTCCCAGAAAAAGAAGCAGTTCTGGGGTAGGATTGCAGGGGCCAGACCCCTGCACCCCCGTGGCTCTGCGAGGCTTCATCGAATACATACCCATAACCTCGAGCGAAGCGAGCCCTGGGGGTCTGGGGGCATGCCCCCAGAAAAGAACTTGGGTTAGGGTTTTACAGGGGCATGCCCCCTGCACCCCCGTGGCTCTGCGAGGCTTCAACGAATAGAAACAATAAACCACTACCCATAACATCGAGCGAAGCGAGCCCAGGGGTCTGGGGGCGTCCCCCCAGAAATCTAGTTCCGGGTTAGGGTTTTGCAGGGGGCCAGCCCCCTGCACCCCCGTGGCTCTGCGAGGCTTCAACGAATAGAAAAAGGTTCCATTACTCAAAGCTCGAGCGAAGCGAGCCCAGGGGGTCTGGGGGCGTGTCCACAGAAAACCACACCTGGGTTAGGTTTTGCAGGGGGCCAGCCCCCTGCACCCCCTTGGCTCTGCGAGGCTTCGACGAATAGAAAGAAACGAACATTTCCCAAAGTTCGAGCGAAGCGAGCCCAGGGGGTCTGGGGGCTAGCCCCCAGAAAACAGCTAAAAAAAAAAACTGTTTGATGTGCAGCGAAGGGTTTGGAAGATTGAATGTCAGTTTTGAAGTAGATTAGGTATAAATAGGGGGGTTAGAAGACGTCGACGTATTCATCGGAGAGGCATATTCTATGGAGCTTGCGAGTTTTGCGCATGAGTTTGTGCTGCAGGGACTCGAGCTCGTGGTTGAGGATTTGTAGCCGGATTTCCAGGCCGGGCACTACAGGCATAGTTAGCAACGAACGAAGGGACGGAAGAGGCGTGGACGCTTACTGTCGAGACGCTCGACGGAGGCGATGTGTCTGCGCTTGTAGGATATCTGGTCCTGGAGGAAGAAGATGCCGTTCTGCAGCTCAAAGCGTATGTCGGACCGCATGGTACGCTGGCGACGGGCGTGGGGCGGCAGCGCTCGTATATATATATGGGCTGGCTGGTATCTCTTTGTGGGCCGTCCGAGACGTGCGTGTCGATCAGTCAGTCCAGCGGGCGAGCAGCGTGTCCAGGGGAACGGGTCGACTAGCTACGTGTGTATATATATATATGGGCCCGCACAAGGTTTACGGAGAAAATTTTTGCAGCAGCTGCATGCATATACAACAACCTTTCGATCGAATTCGGGGGCCCCCTAACCTTATCCCTGAACCACTCCTGCGTCTGCGCCCGGCATGCATGCATGCTCAGGGCCGATGGGAAAAAGAAACGACGACGCGATAGCACCTGCATCCCGCCGATCGTTGCCTATCTGGACACAACGGCGGTTCCTTTGTTGTAAAATGGCTGGTACACACGGGCCAATCACTCAGCACCAGCACAGCTCCTCAGGACCTCAGGACCTCAGGCCTCAGGCCTCTGCTTGTTCAGCTGACCATGGCTTTCGTGCATTGTGCGTGGTGCGCCGCAGATGCAGTGCAGCGTCACCCCAGGATCGAACGGCTGACATAGGCATGGAAGGCCCGCGCCGCGCCCCCGGCCGATCGACATTCGATTTTGCTTGGCCCGCCGCTGTCTTTCAATACGTCACCAACCCACGGCTTCGCTTGCTTTCCTTGGGGGCACGCCCCCAAACCCCCTGGGTCGGCTTCGCCGAGGTTTGGGTCAGTAGAAATCTTCTGCGAAGCAGAAATATCCTGTTGTTTTCTTGGGGGCACGCCCCCAAACCCCCTGGGTCGGCTTCGCCGAGGTTTGAGTAAGGGGAAATCTTCTGTGAAGCAGAAGTAACCGGTTGTTTTCTTGGAGGCACGCCCCCAAAACCCCCTGGGTCGGCTTCGCCGAGGTTTGGGTTAAGTAAAGGTCTTCTTCGAAGTAGAACTAATACTTTTTACATCTTTTTTCTAGGTCAATTGTTTCTTGGAAATAGACCCAGACCTTCAGGGTTGGCTTCGCCGAATTATATAAGCAACGGAGAAGAACTAACGCCTTTTGCTTCTTTTTTCCTGGAGAAAGAAGAATATTGTCTAAAACAATTAGTTGCTTAGGGTTGTGGTTCTTGGAGAAAGAGGAATATTGTCTAAAACAATTTGTAGCTTAGGGTTATGGTACTTGATGTGTGGACAAGGCCTTTGTTTAGAAGTGAGGGGTTTTCAGGGGCCCCTAATTAGTTGGGAATGACGAAATAGGTCTTTTTTTTTTTTTTTGTGTAAATGAATACTTCAAAGTGTCTGTTTTGCTTTGAAGAAGACTTACTCTATTCGTTGTAGCTTCGTAGAGCCACAGGTGTCTGGGGGCTAGCGCCGGAAGACTTGCTCTGTTTCGTTGTAGCCTCGCAGAGCCACGGGGGTCTGGGGGCTGGCCCCCAGAAAACTACACACCGACGAGAAATAACTGCTATTCCACAATGGTTTTTGTTCATTAGGTCGGCTCAGGAATTCTTCTTTTGCCAGAAAAAAGAGACTGGCTCTGTTTTGTTGTAGCCTCGCAGAGCCACGGGGGTCTGGGGGATGGCCCCCAGAAAACAACACACCGGAAGGAAATAACTGCTATTCCACAATGTTTTGTTCATTAGGTCGGCTCAGGAATTCTTCCTTTGCTAGAAAAAAGAGACTCTCTGTTTCGTTGTAGTCTCGCAGAGCCACGGGGGTCTGGGGGCTGGCCCCCAGAAAACTACACACCGAAAGGAAATAACTGCTATTCCGGAATCTTTTTTGTTCATCAGCTTGGCAGAAAAAGGAGCAAGACGCTTTAGTTTCTGCTTCGTAGGAGATGTACTATTCGTAGTTGAACCAATCAAATAGTTGGTAGTAATTCTTTGTTGTGTGTGATAATGTAGGCAGATTCTTCATGCTGTATTGGAAGCTAGTTTGAACTCTGTTACTGTTTCAAAACTTAAGGTGTCTGAACGCTCGAAATATTCTAAACTTTATTGTGTTGGTTGGCTGTAGCGCGCAACGACAGACCAAGGACTGTCGTCATACATACAGGCAGACAGTATTTTGGATTGGTTGGTCGAGTATTGCATATTAGCAGCGCCTATATAGATATACTTAGTCGCTGGGTTGAACGTAAACCCCTTCCGTGCACAGTGTTCCCAGGTACTGGAAATACGTTCGTCTTCATGGATGTAACCTTAATTGCAACTAGTGTATACATACCAACACTAGCTAGCTATGCCCTGGTCGACCCTACATTTATGAACTCGATCAACACAACCCGGGAATGAACGCACACATATGCGAACACATGCAGCTATTTGATCCAAACTTTGTCGGTTCCACCCTGGCCAGAGTGAAAGCATTATTCTCCACAGACCATTTAGCAGACAAGCAGAAAGAATATCAGTAAAACCAACCGTCCTTCCATTGAATAGGTGGACGTCAACTCCGATATTTTGGATACACAGTCCACAGAGGCAAGCTAAACGCCTTTTGCTTCCTTTCTGGAGACAATCTTAACCCGAAGTGTTCTTCTGGGAGCACGCCCCCAGACCCCCTGGGTCGGCTTCGCCGAGAGTTGGGTTGTATTCGATGAAGCCTCGCAGAGCCACGGGGGTGCAGGGGGCAGGCCCCCTGCAAGCCTAACCCAAGAGTAGTTTTCTGGGGGCAGGCCCCCAGACCCCCAGGAATCGCTTCGCTCGAGCGTTAGGTAATGGAACCGTTGAAGCCTCGCAGAGCCACGGGGGTGCAGGGGGCTGGCCCCCTGCAAATCCTATTAATTTTCACGGTTGCATGTATATGATGAAAAAATACCAGCGCCGCAGGGAGTGGGGCTGATCAGGGTTGAGTCATTGCTTACATAATGCGGCGCCGGGGGTTTGGGATTTGGGTATAAAATGGGAGGGAGGGATTCCCGAGGAGGGGCAGGATGACCCGGAAGGAGGAACCACAGTATTTTGGGGCTGGACCAGCGCTGCTACCGACGAGCGTGCTGGAGCAGGCTGCCCGGGACCTGCTGGAGTACAAGGACCACGGGGTGGGCGTGGCCGAGATCTCACATCGGTCGAAGGATGCAATTGCCGTGATTGACGGCACCAAGGACAAGATCCGTCAACTGTACGGGGTGCCCGACACTCACGAGATCTTCTTCGCGCAGGGTGGCGGCACCGGCGGCTTTGCGGCCGTCGCCTACAACCTGCTGGCCGCACATGCGGCCAGGACTGGGCGGAAGGGCAAGGCCGACTATCTCGTCACGGGCTCGTGGAGCAAGAAGGCCGCGCAGGAGGCTGCGCGCCTCGGTGTTGATGTGAACATTGTGTCGGATACGACTGGTCGGGTGCCCGATGCCGACGGACTGAAATATTCGCTCCCGGAGGACACGGCGTATGTCTACTACTGCGACAACGAGACGGTGCACGGAGTGGAATTCCCAACCCCCCCCAGCCCCCCCGCCGGGGTGGAGCTGGTGGCGGACATGTCGTCCAACTTCCTGTCGCGGCCGGTGGACGTGTCGCGCTTCGGACTGGTGTTTGGCGGCGCACAGAAGAACATTGGCATCGCCGGCGTGTCGCTGTACATCATCAAGAAGTCGCTGCTGGAGCACGCGCCGGACGACGTGCTGCGCCAGCTCGGGGTCCCCCTGGCCCCCATCTTCCTGCACTTCCCGTCCATCGTGGCCAACAACTCGGCGTACAACACGGTGTCGATCCTCGCCGTGCAGGTCGTCAACCTCGTCCTGGACCATCTGCTCGCCAAGGGAGGGCTCGTGGCCCAGGGCGATGAGGCCCAGGCCAAGGCCGATAAGGTCTACTCTGTTCTCGACCGATTCCCCGAGACGTACGAAACGCTTGTGGAGAAGACGTCGCGCAGCCGCATGAATATCGTCTTCAAGACCCCCGACGACGCCGCATTCCTCGCCGGGGCCGAGGCCCGCGGCCTCACAGGCCTCAAGGGCCATCGCTCCGTCGGCGGCATCCGCGTCTCTAACTACAACGCTGTCTCACAAAACTCAATTGACGCCCTCGTCAGCTACATGGTCGAGTTCGCTAATAACAAATAGATCAATTTAACTACTCGTTCTGTTTTCTGGGGGCACGCCCCCAGACCCCCGGGGCTCGCTTCGCTCGAGCGTTGGGTAATGGAACCGTTGAAGCCTCGCAGAGCCACGGGGGTGCAGGGGGCCGCCCCCCTGCAAAACCTAACCCAGAAGTAGTGTTTGCTGGGGGCACGCCCCCAGACCCCCGGGGCTCGCTTCGCTCGAGCGTTCGGTAATGGAACCGTTGAAGCCTCGCAGAGCCACGGGGGTGCAGGGGGCTGGCCCCCTGCAAAACCTAACCCAAAAGTAGTGTTTGCTGGGGGCACAGCCTAGACCCGGTCTAGGTCGGTCCTAGTTGCGATTGATCAGGGCTTCTTCATAGGTGAGATAGCTTAATCGTACTGAGTCACGAGCTTGTCTTTTTACAAGGAAAGAGGAAGGTTTTTGTAAAAGGGTTTTATGACACAATATTCATCAATTTCATTTCAGAATTCGAGTTCCTAGAAATCTGGTAATGGAGGTGTAGTAACATGTTTTTGGATATCACAAACATGGGCGAATTGAAACAAGCTCTAGAATCAGGGCGTACAAAAGTCATTACACAAATACCAAAGCACCTGAAGTGCTGCCTATTGGCCGGGATGTCATTGTGAGTCAGATAGTTTGGCTAATGTGTGAGTCAAAATGTGAAGACTAAGGGCCTATTTCAGCCGTGAAGTTCCGTTAGGTTTATTCAGAGACATAACTTTCAGCGGTTTGTAGCAAGGTTGACTTATATTAACGGCTAGAGGACTTGTATGAGTTAAGAGCACTAAGTGAGACCGACTTATAAAGTCCCCCGGCAGATAAGTTCTTTCTTTCAAGGACGGGTCAAGGCGCCACGCTTAAAAGCATCAAGCATTGTTTTCTGGGGGCCCGCCCCCAGGATCCCAGCCCCCCGGGGCTCGCTTGGCTCGAAGTTATGGGCAGCCTTCAAAGTTCTTTATTCGTTGAAGTCTCGCCGAACCACGGGGGTGCAGGGTGCTGGCCCCCTGCAATCTTCTAATCCATAACCGATGCTTTCTGATCGCAGACCTCCTGGGCTCGCTTCGGTCGAGGTTATGGGGAGCCTTCAAAATTCTTTATTCGTTGAAGTCTAGCTCGCAGAGCCACGTACGGGGGTACTGCAATCTCCTAACTCTGGTTTTGGGCCAGAACAACAGCTGAGCTGATCAGTATGCTGCATGCGCATGCACATTGTGTTTTAAATTCTAGAAACAGAATAATATATATATATATATGCAACGAGGCCAATTGGTATAGTGACAGCCGTGGGGGGCGCGCGGTAATGAACGCGGGTTTCCGCCGATAGCCGACGGGTGCGACTGCAAAAAGAACCAATTGGTTTGTATGTACAGTATTACCCGTTCGCGCGCCGTCTCCGATCGCGCTACTGAATGTAACCCTAACAGGCTTAACTGTGTCCGATCGAACGAGAGAAAGTGTTGCCCTGTTGGTATGACCGTACATGTTTTTTGAAGATCATGTGCAATTGAAATACTATTAATTAAATGTCTTATTTCGGGTCACGTGACGTCCAAAAGTAGTAATTTCCTGGACTATCAGATGGCTTCACTTCAATCGGTCTTTTTAATCATTGACGGAGCTCCGTACCCTCGCAGGTATGTTACACGTGTCTCCTATAACTTAGAAGAGTTTCAGGGCTCGCTTCGCTCGAGGTAATGGGTGATGATTTGTTCTTTATATACGTTGAAGCCTCGCAGAGCCGCGGGGGTGCAGGGGGCTGATTCCTGCAAATCTTAACTCAGAACCGGTGTTTTCTGGGGCAGACCCAACCCCACTGGGCCCATTCGAGATTGTGTGTACTGGTTGTTACTGGCTATTCGTTTTCATTTGACGGCGTCTGACAGAGCCAAACAAGGTTCTAAACACTGGAATTACTGTGAAACATGATTCTATTATTGTTGAGGAAATCAAAATAAAGATCAATTGGCTAACTTTTTGATAAACCCTTTCCTAGACACGAGCTCCAGGAAGTGCTTTTTTTTTAGTTCTTGGGTATGGTTCCATTGTTCGCTAAACGAAGGAGTATTGGGTTGGTTCACAATTTTAATATCGTTTTATCACGAGCTTCATTCGACTTTTTGCTTGATAAAGTCATTCATTTCTATACCTAGTGTATGATACTTTTGACACAGTACTTCTCGTAGTGTTTATTAGTTACCAGAAAATTATATTTCTCTTATTAATTGAAGAGGTTGTTTAAATCATCAATACTAGCAAATAAGTATGGCTCAATGCTTCTCCGCGAGGGAAGAACACTAAAAACACAGAGAGCATGTGTAGCACTTACTCTTCGCGAATGCGAAGTAGAACAAGCATAACTGTTTTTTGTTCCTGAAGGCCTATATAGGAGCACAGGCAAAGTTGAAGCACCAGTAGCTATAGAATAAAGTCTAGTCTTCTTAGCGGCTTATGAAAAACAAAACATATATTTCTCGGCCAATCCAAATTAAGAAGCAAAACATGAAGTATGTTTCCATATTATTTACCTCTGAAATTAACCGGAAAAGGCCAACTGCAACGTTTTAACACACACAACAAGGCTCGATATATTCAACGCAAAGGACCCAATGCCTTTATTCCTTTCCAAACAGGCCGGTATTAAACAAGGCCCATAGTCTTTGGTGAAGCAGGTCAAACTCTTGGCTTCTTTTCCCCAGAAGGCTCTTCTTTTTCTGGAAAAAGAAGCAAAAAGCGTTGTCGATCTGCTGCGTGGAATACAGGGTTGTACAACCTTGGGTAAAGCCGACCCTGGGGAAGCCCTCAGGACCTCAATTGGCTTATTAATGTCTTTCTGAGCGATCTAAATATAGAATGGAGCTCATAATCTTCAGTGAGGCAGAACAAAGATTTTGCTTCTTCTGGAAAAGAAGAAACACAGGTCAACAATTTAAACATAGAACGTACAGGCTATAATCTTCAGCGAGGCAGAACGAACGCTTTTGCCTCTTTTCCAGATAATGCCCTTCTTTTTCCAGAAAAAGAAGCAAAAAGCGTTGTTCCGCTACGCGGAATGCTGGGTTAGCGAACTTTCGGCAAAGTCGACCCGGGGGGAGTTAGCAGAACCAAAGCTTTTGCTTCTTCTGGAAAAGAAGAAAACGGGCAACGATTTAAACATAGAAAATGAGTCCCATAATCTTCTGCGAAGCAGAACAAACGCTTTTGCTTCTTTTCTGGAAAAGAAGAAAAACAGGTCAACGATATAAAACATAGAACGAGTCCTATAACTTTCTGCGAAGCAGAACAAACGCTTTTGCTTCTTTTCTGGAAAAGAAGAAAAACAGGTCAACGATATAAAACATAGAACGAGTCCTATAACTTTCTGCGAAGCAGAACAAACGCTTTTGCTTCTTTTCTGGAAAAGAAGAAACGGGCCAACGATTTAGGATATCTGGAAAAGGAGAACAGATGGGTTAGTTGAATGCATTAGACTTCGTGATGGCTGAGGACGTAGACTAGGTACGCCTCGTCGTCTTCAGTGTATATCTGGCTGCTGCCTGGATCCTCGGTTCTGGGCTGATGCGCGCCGTCTTCGGTGAGCTTGCAGTAGACGACGAGGAACTCGTTGTTGGAGATGCCGATGGACACCGTCTTGGCCACGGAGTGCATCTGCAGCACGCTGAACCACTCCTTTGTACTCACCGTCACCGAATACAGCGTGTCGTCGTCATTCCCCGACGGTGTTGCATTCTCGCCCACGAGCTGGAGCACGGTGACGTTCTGCCAGGTGGTCTCGACGACGACGCTGTTAATTGCATCCGCAGTAGCGATCTGGAAGCGACCCGCACGGCTAGCACGAATCGCCAGCGTCGGGCCGAGGTTCCGATACCGGTCCGAAACCCGGACCAACGAGGCCACGGGGTCCGGGGCCCGCACAAACACGTCCATGCGAGCATCGGGGAGATAGGGAGGCGCGGTGCCCTCGCGCTGCAGCCGTATGGGCACCAGCTGCGACACGTCCGTCAATTGCGCGCCGTTGATGTACATGCCGAACTCGACGGCCAGATACGCCGTCTGGTCGCGCTTCCGCAGCTTCAGCGTCAGGTCGTCCTCCACCTGCGAGCTGCCCGTCTTAGCCAGCACCCGCTGCAGGTTGTCCGCGTTCACGTCCATCACCAGCGTGTTGTTGTACCGGCTGGACATGTCGTACCGCTCAAACAGTCGCTCCCGGGTCAGCCCCGTCGAGCATAGATGGATGTTCCCCGAGTCCATCATCGACGTCATCTCCAGCCCGTCCTCGCTGAACCGCAGCTGGCACGTCTTGTTCAGGCTCGCAAACGAGCTGCACACGTCCCGCAGCAGCTCCGGCCTCGCCACCGTCGCTCGAAGCTTCATTTTTCAATAACCCTCGCGTCGCGTCCCTCTCGCGTATATATCTCCCAGCACCCCCTAACCCTATCTCAGGGGGATCTTCAAAACCTAACCCACAATCGGTTTTCTGGGGGCACGCCCCCAGACCCCCTGGGCTCGCTTCGCTCGAAGTTATGGGTAATGTTCTATCTTTCTATTCGTTGAAGCCTCGCAGAGCCACGGGGGTGCAGGGGGATGTCCCCCTGCAAACCTAACCTAGGCGTGGTTTTTCTGGGGGCATGCCCGCAGACCCCCGGGGCTCGCTTCGCTCTAAGCTATGGGAAGAATATACTTGCTCTATTCGTTGAAGCCTCGCAGAGCCACGGGGGTGCAGGGGGCTGGCCCCCTGCCAAACCCTAACCCAAGTGTTTTACTGGGGGCACGCCCCCAGACCCCCTGGGCTCGCTTCGCGAGGTTATGGGTAGTGTTCGAAGAAGCCTCGCAGAGCCACGGGGGTGCAGGGGGCTGGCCCCCTGCAAACCTAACCCCGAACTGTTTTTTTCTTTGGGCAACGGATTGTGTTTCGTATGGTGGAGACGAGTAGTAAGATTGAGGGGATGGTTTTTTTATGTGAGGTTAGTGTCTTCTGGGCTGTAGTGGTCTAGGACGACGCGGTATGTGAAGCTGGGGGAGTAACCGCCGATGTTTGTGGCGTAGATGCCGATGTGTTCGGGGGCCACGTAGTCGTAGGTGGGGTTCATGACCTCGACCTGGTTCATGAGGCTGCTGTCGTTGAAGGCGACGACCTTTGCGGAGTCGCCGACCTCGATGAGGCTCTCGATGTCGAAGGGGTACAGGGGGGAGAGTTTGTATAGGCCCGTGACGGCGAGGACGGGGGTGCGGTATTCGTGCGCGCACTCGCAGACGAGGGAGACGCCGGCGGAGGAGATGCAGCCGCCGTTGGCGAGGACGGTGCGAGTGCCGATGACGACCTTGCCCACGCGGCTCATGACGGCGAGGACGAGCGTGTCTGGGATCACGACCGTCTCGATGCCGAGGGCCGAGAGCTCCTTGGCCAGGCCGTGGCTCTTGTCCACGCCGTTGGGAAACGAGTCCGTGATGAGGACGGAGAACCGACGCTTCTGCGCGGCGCGGATCAGAAAGTCCTTCACGGTCTTGGACTCGGGCGTGGGCGTGAGCAGGACCTCGTTCTCGTGGATCATGTCCAGGCTCATGGCGCCGATGGTGTCGTCGTGGTTGTCGATCTCGTCGATGAGCTCCTGGATGCCCTCGATGATGTCCGCCTTGGTGTCCCTGTTCTTGGTCCTGTGTGGCCCCTCCGCCGGGTCGTCGGGCTTGTTGCTGGAGAGGAGGTTGAACATGGACCCCATGACCTCGCTCTCAAAGCCCGACGCCGGGGTCCGGTCCTGGTTCTCGACCTCGCGAATCGTGGCCAAGACACGACGAACGACGTTGCCGCAGGCAAACTCCCGGGGCTGCGCCCGGATCAGGGTCCCCCCCAAAGAACGGATCTCCGCGATCAGCTCCGACGTGTGGCTCCACCGGCTCGCAGACACAAACCGCAGCAGCAGGTTCGCCGTCGCCAGCGCAACGTCGTGCGACCCGACTATCTTCCGTCGCTTCAGGTCGGATATAAACGTCGAGATTAGGCCCTGAATCGGTGTGACTGCCATGTCAATATGCTCCTACAACCCTCTACCTCTTCATCTTTTCTTTCTTCCCTCCCAACTAACCGGTCCTAACCCTCTCACAAAAGTTAACTTATTCGCGCTATGCGCGTTTCTGGGGGCACGCCCCCAGACCCCCCGGGCTCGCTTCGCGAGTTATGGGTAGCGTTCGTTTCTTTCTATTCGTTCAAGCCTCGCAGAGCCAATGCTAACTCTGTTTCTGGGGGCACGCCCCCAGACCCCCTGGGCTCGCTTCGCGAGGTTATGGGTAGCGTTCGTTTCTTTCTATTCGTTCAAGCCTCGCAGAGCCACGGGGGTGCAGGGGGCTGGCCTCCCTGCAATCCTAGCCTGGTAGTAGTGTTCTGGGGACACGCCCCCAGACCCCCTGGGCTCGCTTCGCGAGGTTGTGGGTGGCGTTCGTTTCTTTCTATTCGTTGAAGCATCGCTGCGCCACGGGGGTGCAGGGGGCTGGCCCCCTGCAATCCTAGCCTCGTAGTAGTGCTCTGGCTCGCTTCGCTCGAAGTTATGGGTAATGTTCAAGCTTTCTATTCGTTGGAGCCTCGCAGAGCCACGGGGGTGCAGGGGGCTGGCCCCCTGCAAACCTAGCCCAGTAGTAGTGTTTTCTGGGGCACGACTCCCTGGGCTCACTTCGCTCGAAGTTCTATTCCTTCTATTTGTTGAAGCCTCGCAGAGCCACGAGGGTGCAGGAGGCTAGACCTAACCCAAAGGTGGTGTTTTCTGGGAGAACACCCTCAGAGACCCTGGGCTCGCTTCGCTTGAGGTTATGGGTACCGTTCAAGTGTTCCTATTTGTTGAGCTCTCGCGGGGCCACGTTACTTGTGTAAGGTCAATCATGGAGTATATGTCCGGCTTTGGTATGACAAATTGAGTCAAAAGTTGTAGGAGGAACTACAGAGCGTTCAGAATAATGCATTGCGCCGCATTTTATGAGCCTTTCAACATATCTTCTATAGGAGAATTGCATAAGGATGCGGAGATGCAATGTTCCACACAACAGGGTGGATCTTAAAGGAATAATACGGTTCTCGGATGTACCGTCATGCCAAGTATATGTGTCCGATTTGGAGATGGTTCGCTTCCTAATACTTCCTCATCTCACTAGGGCACTCTACGACATCAATAAGGTTAATTACTCGCCGTTAATCACAAACAGTTACCATTGTTTCCGATTTTTCACTGGTACTATGAATATCTGTTTTGTTTCATTCATTTAGCGTTTTGGTATCACTTCTCAATATATTCTTTACATCAGGTTCAACTACTTCCTCAATCCAACAATATGCGTAGGTTGAGACGTGGTACAGGAATGGCTAATTCTTTCCCAAATAAGTCAGAAGCCGGAGGTAGCGAAGGATTGTTATTGGTCTAACCAGCTTCGTGGCAGCCAGAATATACAGAAAACTTGACCACCAGCTATTCAAATGCCAAAGTCCTCTGGAAGAAAGAGTACTTGCGTAGTAGAGACCAATGGAAAGGGTGGTTTAATGGTTGTCAAAGCGATGGCCATGAAGGATTCTACCGGATATCAACTGTACTCTAAAGACTATCTAAACCCATTAAAAGGATATTCTGGAGGAGCCCGCGCCGTGTTCTTAGTAGAGCCATCCAAATGCGAACACAACATGGACACTATAGAGCTACCTCAGAGATTGACTGTCCTCAACAAAGAATACAACTTTCCGTGTGGTAAATTGGAAAATGTAACACATATCCCATGGGCTGTGGTCAATATGAAAATGTCAGAGTTTTGCCATAAATCGACTTGAAGGTCCTTCTCGATAGCAAAAAAGGACCTGGATGCGGTGGTTGAGTTAATCAAAGTGGTACCGCACCTATCACGTTATATGGAAAGCTCTTCTACGGAAGGGTCACTTGTGTGGGTTCTTTCCAATGTAGTGTAGAGTTTACCTCGACCTTCCTACATGCTCATTGATTGAGGAGAATCTAAGACTTCTATGAATAGAAAGACCAAGTCACTACCCATAACCTCGAGCGAAGCGAGCCCCGGGGTCTGGGGGCGTGCCCCCAGGATAGCACTACTGGGTTAAATTTGCCCGTGTCGCTGCGAGGATACGACGAATAGAAGATTGGAACACTACCCATAACCTCGGCGAAGCCGACCCTGGGGGTCTGGGGGCGTGCCCCCAGAAAAACCACTTGTGAGCCAAGTTTGGCCCCCTGCACCCCGTGGCTCTGCGAGGCTACGACGAATAGATGCCGACCCAGGGGATTTGGTGGAGTGCCCCAGAGCCAATAGAGCGTGTGTTCCTTAAACGGCTCGAAGGAAATATAATGCCTGTAGCTATATACAGCAGATGTAATTGTGTTTGAGGAGTGGACTTACACCGGAAAGGGTTGTGGTTGTGTGGTTGAGGATGTGCGGCTCAACGGGTTAACCCGTTACCCCTGAACAGTGAATATCCCCCTGAGTAGACTGGACGCACAGACTGGCAGGTTAGACAAGACGCCGGCAGACGAGTGAGTTGTAGTTTAGCTACTCGATAGACATTAGAGAGCATATGGGTTTGTGTGGTTTGTGGCTTGCATTCGGCACTGGTACCAAAAAGGTTAGGATGTGAGGGGGATATTTTTTGTGCCGCGCATAATATGCGAGATTTAGAATGGTTTGGTTTCATCTGCCCGCTGCCAGTGAAAAAAGCTGTTAGCTGCATATGGCGTAAGCGGCCTGCTGGAGGGGTATAATAGCTCGCTGCTCGTGTGGCAACCACGTCCAGTCAAGGTCATGGTCGCATCTAACGGTCGAGAGGTTGCGCGAGCCCTGAAGCAACGGGAGTACTGCTTCTACCAGCTTGTACGCCTAGACTCGGAAAGAGACAACATCTGCCGCGCCCTGGCAGGTCTAGACTACCTATCCCTGGTCGATCCAACCGCTCAACACCAGATCCTCCAATTGGAAGCCCAACTCCACCAAGTCCTCGCCGTCCGTCGCTCCATCCACAAAGAACTCGACCACGCCGTCAAAGTAATCCATCCTCCATCCCGTGAAAGCCTCTGTTAACTAACCCTAATATACATCTACTACCTCGCACACAGATTGTACATGTTCCAACCCCAAATTTCTCTGGCCACGGGGGTGCAGGGGCCTGGCCCCTGAAAACCTAACCCAGAGGTAGTGTTTTCTGGGGTCACGCCCCCAGACCCCCTGGGCTCGCTTCGCTCGAGGTTATGGGTAGTGTTCATTTTTTTCTTTTTTTATATGTTCAGTCAATTACTCTATTCTTTCTATTCGTTGTAGCCTCGCAGAGCCACGGGGGTGCAGGGGGCTGGCCCCTGCAAAACTAACCCAGAGGTAGTGTTTTCTGGGGGCACGCCCCCAGACCCCCTGGGCTCGCTTCGCTCGAGGTTATGGGTAGTGTAAACTTGTTTCTATTCGTTGAAGCCTCGCAGAGCCACGGGAGTGCAGGGGGCTGGCCCCTGCAAATCCTAACCCAGAAGTGATACGGTGGATAGTTGTTTTGGTTATGTTTTTTTGTGGCTCTGGTGAGGCGTGCGGCGTGCGGCTGAGATGTTTGAGATGGTGGGGAGGGGGTTGGAATATAAATAGATGAGCGGGTCCGGGGGTAGTGTGGAGGGCATAGCAAGATGTATTTGTACTCGTTTGAGACTATGAGGAGCAACATGCATGGGCCGCAGGCCTTGGAAAGCCAGGATGTAGCGAGACTCCAGGAGAGGTTGGCATTTTTGCACCAAGATCTGGATCGCATTGCCAACTCGAAGATCAAGCTGTACAAACGGCTGATGGAACTGCGTTCGCAGAAGCCTGTGGACTGGAGGACGGAGGCCCACACGATGGACCGCATCTCCATGCACGACAAAAACATCGTCACCCGCCGGACGGAGATTTGCAGGCTCGAATCACAGCTCAAAAGACAATGAATGTGTGGTATGCATGCGCATGCATGCACTATAGTCGACTTGTCACATTTTTCATGTGCGGCGCCCCGGAAGGCGCGAAAAGATATGAGGTTCTACATACACATAAATATACTGCATTTGCCACCACCACGTAGTCACGCGTGCCACCAAAACAATGAACCAAGACGAACTCCGCCGCAGGCTGGAGAACGAGCTCGCTTATTATGAAAGCGAGATCCAGATCCGAGTCGACCTGATCAGAACCACCAGCAGATCCGCACTGGATCACGAGACCGCTATCAAGGTCCACAAATACGAAAATGAAAAACGCGAGCTACAGCAACGCGCCAACGAGACCAGAAACCGTCTCACAAGTCTTATTCATTCTCGCAGATAATTAACACAACTACCTTATATTACTTGGGCAAGTCCCTAATCCCCATCAGCTTCTTCGAGGGCTGTTAAAACTGCTAATAATCGCATTCAAGGGAAAACGAGCCTTCTTCTTTTGCCAAAAAAGAAGTAAAAGAGATAGTTAGCTTCTTTTGAAAAACTGCAATCACGTGACTTCTGGGGGCACGCCCCCAGACCCCCTGGGCTCGCTTCGCTCGAGGTTATGGGTAATGTTCTGTCTTTCTATTCGTTGAAGCCTCGCAGAGCCACGGGGATGCAAAACTAACCCAGAGGTAGTGTTTTCTGGGGGCATGTCCCCAGACCCCCTGGGCTCGCTTCGCTCGAAATTATGGGTAGTGTAAACTTCTTTCTGTTCGTTGAAGACTTGCAGAGCCACGGGGGTGCAGGGGGCTGGCCCCCTGCAAACCTAGCCCATATGTACAATGCTGATTGCACTCCACTGACCCTCCAGGACGAAGCTATGGGTAATGCTCTACTTTGTTGTACTCTTTGGAAGAGCATTTGGTCCTGCCAATAACCCAGCGAGGCCGACCCTAGAATCAGCCGCGAAATCAATTCGTCTAGTAATTGTCTTCTTTTTCCAGAAAAAGTAGCAAAAGGCGTTTGTTCTGCTTCGCAGAAGACTTATGTGCCCAAACCTCGGCGAAGCCGACCCAGGGGGTCTGGGGGCGTGCCCCCAGAAGCCAGTTGAAAGTATATATAACTAGGACTTTGCGAAGCGCTAGAGAGAAAGCTTACAAAAAGGGGTTATTATGCAGTGTTAATAAATAGGGGTTATTGAGATTAGTCTGACTCTTCGTCGTCAAAAAAGTTGAATCCTTTTGGTTGTTTTGTATTTTGAGATGTTGAGGAGGACGTTGACGCCGTGTCGTTGTCGTTTTTGTTTGAAGAGGAGCTGCTTGAGGCAGTGGACTGGTCAACTGTTTCTTTGACCCCCTGTACGAGGTCTTCGCATTGTTCGAGAAACTCTGTGTCGGCGAATTTGGTCTTTGCAGATTTATCGTTTTCTGCAGCGTCGATTATGGACTGTAACTTGCCTCGCTTCTTCTCGTTGGCCTTCCGTTGCATTTCTGGCTGCTTTTCCAGATACTTTGCCAGCTCCTTGGCCTGTCGAACGGTCTTCAGTCGCCGGCCATCCAGGTTTCGAAAGCTGTCACTCTGCTCCTCGTTCTTCTTCCCTTTCTTGCGTCGCATTTTACCCCCCTGCGCCCGCAGCATCGATCCAAAGCCTCCCTTCCCTCCTGGAAGTCTCACATTCAGCTGCAGGTTCAGGATGTCATCGCTAAACGTGCCATCCTCAATCTGTCTTCCGCCTTGTCGGGTTAAATACGCACATCCCCGCACACAGTCGGGAACACGCGTCATCACATGCTCATTCAAAGCTTCCTTTCCAACACCATTCTCAACTTCCAGCCAAATCGGCCCTACGCCACTAAAGCCCTCCACAAACACCTTCATCCTGTCTGGTCTCACTTCACCCTTCGATAAGCCTTTGATCTATCAATTTTAGATGGTAGTACGGCTGAACATCCCAGACTCAGATTTACATACTGGATATTCTCTCCCCAAATTATCAGCGATTAGTTGATTTCTTGGGGGCACGCCCCCAAACCCCCTGGGTCGGCTTCGCCGAGCGTTGGGCAATAGTTTCTGGGATAGAGCATATGCTATTGATTTTGAGAGAAAAAAGCAAATTGATTTAGGTATACGCTGAATACCGGATCAAATCTAATTAAATGACACGCATTGAAGATCAATTGATTTCTAGGGGCACGCCACAATCCTCTGGCCCTTCTTCACCGTGGGTTGGTTAGTAGAGTTTCAGGGGATAGAGCTATTGACTTTGAGGAAAATCAAATCGGTTTAGGGACGCACTGTACACTGAATCAAATTATGTACATATCCTCCAGAATAAAGGACAGGGTTATATTAGTATTAGCACTGAGATAAAGTTGAGAAATGTTATATACCCAAAGCTTCGGCGAAGCCGACCAAGGGGGGTCTGGGGGCTAGCCCCCAGAATAAAGGGTCTGAAGATCAATTGGTTTCTTGGGGACTCGCCCCCACTCCTGAGTCGGCTTCGCCTAGTGTAGAGAATTTCTGGGGATAGAGCAAATGCCATTGGCTATGAGGAAGAAACCAAATGAAAACGGAATGGATCTAAGAATACACTGAAAATTGAACCAAACCTGATTGAATGACGCTTTTCGACGCTATTGTATTTCTACCAAATATCAAAAATGGTAAATATGGCATCCGTTAAATCTCCGCGAAGCAGAACCCAGGAGCTTGGGGGTGTCCCAGAAACCAATTAAACGTGAAGATCCAATTTCAACCAATTTCAACGAATAGAAAGAAGAACTACCCATAGTTTCGAGCCAAGCGAGCCCAGAGGTCTGGGGAGTGCCACCAGCAACCATCGAACGTGAATCATCATTTTGAACCAATTTCAACAAATAGATCTAAAAAGGAGAAGAACTACGCATAGTTTCGAACGAAGCGAGCCCAGGAGATCTGGGGGGCGTGCCCCCAGCAAATCAAACGTGAATGATCATTCTGAACCAATTACTCAAAAATAATCTGCGTTAAATTTAGGTGTAAAATGCTTCTGTACCAAGGTTACTGGTAGTGCTGGATTCCATTCCCCGACTTGACACCTGAACAATTCTTTGACAGAAAAACTCATAGAAAAGATAGCGAGTTGAAGCCTCGCAGAGCTACTGTGTTCTTGGTTCTTTTTTTAAAAAAGATCACTGATTAAACCGATTTATTATGTTGTTACAATTGCACTCAATTGTACGCTTCATTAGGGGTATGGAGGTTCAATTAAATATGGTGGACAGTTCTGCTTATCAGTCGACTATTTGGTTGTTGGTTAGGCCGTATTCATGTTGGTTTGGAACAAAGTATGAGGACAAGAGAAGTATGACGGAGCAAAATTCCATTGTGGGGCCAAAAATGTAATAAGTGGTGGTGAATGTTGTGTAAGCGCCTGTATGGGTGTAGTAGTTGTAAGGGATGAAATAATTGAGCTCTCGGATGAAGCATGATATAAAGCCGTAGATTGCTCTGCTGACGAGAAACATGCATGCAAATGAAACTGTGCTAGCTGTGCAATTTCTGATCCGGTTTCTGTTCGTAACCGATAAGCTTCTTAGGCTTAGGGCAGTGGCTAGGGCAAGCAATACGAATTGTCCAGTTGCCTGTAGTCCAACTGATGTGGGTGCCTTAGAAGGGTCCATTGGGGCCCCAGCGCTCTCTGAAGTTGTCATGAGGCCTCCTGCGAGGGCGAATGCGTTAGCAGGGATAATGATGCATGTGAAAATTGTCTTTGGAGAACACCAACGTTCACCAATTTTTGGTACCTTAGCAATGGCTGATTTTCTTTCATTTGGATTCAGAACTGACTCTCCAAATGACAGATACTCCGCGTTGGCTAGTCTACCAAAAGTTGAGATGAGCAGCAAATACAAGCTTTGGGCGCTGAGGCACATGTGGGCCAACAGCCACGTGTGGTGTTTGTATCCCAGCGTGACAAACACTATCATGCAGAGTTCAGCCATCACTCGGAAAACAGAGATGATGAATAGAAAGATATAAGGGCTTAAAAGACCCTTACGGAACGTTGCAAATCCTGACCCTGCCGTTGATGCAGTGAACAGAACAAGAAACAAGCATGCCGCACCTAAAGACCGAGGGTCGCTTACCTCCATTGTGCTAAACAAACACTCATTCTAAGCTGTGTTCCTTACGTTGCCTTTATATTAAACGTGCTGGTGTCATTTGAAACCGCACAACGGTCGACTTCCGGATCGACGTATGTCGACGATCCCCACATGTGGACCTTTACGAGCTTTCCTATTTGTCCGATCCCAACACACTTTGAATGTATGTACCCATAATTATCACAGTATGACAAGTAATTCACTGTTGATTTCTCCTGGAGGCATACCCCCCGACCCTTGGGTCAGCTTCGCGGAGCACGACATCGGAGAGAATAGATCATCCATGTCGCATCCTGTAGAGGCGCAGAAAAATGCGCTTAAGGACCCACACGCTTCGCTTTGGACTCTATTCCTGGGCGACTGCAACTAGAAATAGACCCAACTTTATTTTTTTACGAAACAAACGAAAGTGGGATTGTTTCATACAATGTAGTTTAGCCACATCCGTTGGGCCCCACGTCGCTTATTAGTGGGCGTTAGCGTCATCTTCCCCTGCATTTCAACGGCTGAATCGACTTAGTGCCCATTGATGGTTGTTCTTTTCCCGAAAAGAATCAAAAGGAGGCTCTGCGGGGCTCAAAGTACGGCTTTTTTTTTAGCGTCGTCTTCCCCTGCATTTCAACGGCTGAATCGACTTAGTGCCCATTGATGGCTGTTCTTTTCCCGAAAAGAATCAAAAGGAGGCGCTGCGGGGCTCAAAGTACGCTTTCTTATGCTTCTTTTTGTTATGTGGGGAAGAACACCTCGACCACATAAGCTTTAGAATATACAATTTCTCTGCTTCGAGAAGAATTCTAGGTGAAACCAGGGTATCACCTTTATTATTCATTTTAAAAAAGGAACTAAAAAAATTAGCTCTGCGAAGCTCCAATCTCTTTATAAGAATAAAACCTATATAGACAGACTCTCTATACTACTCCAATGACAGCCTTTTTTTTCCAGAAAGAAGCAAAAGCCATGAATACGGCTAGACGACGTACAGAAGAAGAAAATCTATAGTTAACTGTAGACTATTTTTGCTGAAAACACGCTATCAAAAGTGGGGCCTTGTACTTTGGAGAAATATATGCATTGTCAGTTACGCTTCCGGAATCTTACCTATACATACCTTCTTCAGCGTAACAATCATTAAAGTTGCTGCTATTAGTTGAAGCCTCGCAGAGACGCATAGGCGGAACCTTAACTTAGAAGCGTTTTCTGGGGGCACGCCCCCAGACCCCCTGTGCCCTCTCCGTTCGAGCTTTGAGCTAGTATACTTTTTAAAGCCCCGCAGAGCCACGTGGCACAATCCTAACACTGAAGTGGTTTTCTGGGCGCACGCTCCAGACCCCCTGGGCTCGCTTCGCTCGAGGTTATGGGTAGTAGCTTGTTCTTTCTATTCGTCGAAGCCTCGCATAGCCATGGGCTGCGGGAAGCTGGCCCCCTGCAAAACCCTACCCCAGAAGTAGTTTGCTGGGGGCATGCCCTAGACCCAGGGCTCGCTTCGCTCGAAGCTATGGGTAATAGTCTATTCTTTCTATTCGTCGGAGCCTCGCAGAGCCACGGGGGTGCAGGGGGCTGGCCCCCTGCAATCCTAACCCAAGTGTAGTTTTCTGCGGGCACGCCCCCAGACCTCCAGAGCTCGCTTTGCTCGAAGCTATGGGTAACAGTCTATTCTTTCTATTCGTCGGAGCCTCGCAGGGCCACGGAGGTACAGGGGGCTGGCCCGCTGCAAAACCTAACTCAGAAATAGGTTTTTCGGGGCACCCCCCAGACCCCCTAGCCTCGCTTCGCTCAAGCTGGGGTAGCTCGTTAATATTGATTGATAAAGGTTGTCAGATGTCCAAGTAAATAAAACATTGGGCGTCACCCAAACTCCGCGAAGCGGGCCCAGGGGGTCTGGGGGCTTGCCCCAGATGAAACCTGAGCCCTCATAATTAGTGATGGAGGTTTTATGGTGTTAGTACGGCTGAAGTTCCCAGCCTGAAAAATACGCGTGGAGAAATTTTAATGAAGGAATTCACCAACGACGGAACAAATCAACAGCATCCTGCAGCCATGTTCAAACGGGGGCTATTACAGACGGTTCGCGCCGGCAGCGGTGTTCTGCGAAGCCCTGTTGTCACACAGCGGGCCGGGTTTGTTATTCCTACGAAGAAAACCAATACGATCGATGTGTACAAAACGACTCCTCGGCTGATCCCTAAGGGAGCGAGTCCGCTGCTCGAGACACAGAAAGAGCTCTACGATGAATACGATCCGAAGGGCTGGAAGCGGCAGTTTTTGGACAGAGATGGGGGCGTTAATGCAGGTGACGCCGTGCGGGTGACTAAGGCTGACGGATCTACCTTTGTCGGCCTGGCACTAGGCGTGAAGCGACGTGGCCTGGGAAGCACCATTCTTCTGAGAACCAAGGTTCACGGAACCGCCGTGGAAATGACCTATAGCATCTACAACCCAAGCATCACCGGGTTGGACATTGTTCGTCGCGCAGCAAAGAAGAAGTCCAAGGCTAAGATCTACTACATCCGCGGCAATGTCAAATACGATGCCGGCGACCTCGACGCTGAAATTCGACGCTCCGAAAGAAGAAGAAAGTAATCTAACCCTCTTGTACATACTCACGACCTCAATTTATCTTTTTCAATCAAGCCTTAACCTCCTGGGTCGCTCGGGCGAATTTGAGTATATAGACAGCCTAGTCTTTGAACTTCCCATGCAATATAATGCACCGTAACGGCCAGATACTAATATATAGCTTAATTAACATTCAATATCCTGGGTTAGGTTTGCAGGGGGCCAGCGCACCCCCGTGGCTCTGCGAGGCTTCAACGAATAGAAAGAGTGAAACTTTACCCATCTACTACATCCGCAGCAATGTCAAATACGATGCCGGTGATCTCGACGCTGAAATTCGACGCTCCGAAAGCTTGTCTTTGGATTGTCACTGGGTACGCGGTATGTTAATTGAAGTTCTGCCCTCGGCAAATATGACAGATTCATCAACCTCGTGGTCATCCGATAAGAAGTCAATATAGAACGGATCCTTCTCTTTTGCTGGTTGCTTTTTTCGGCTCGTGGTATTTTGCTCCTGTAACAGTTGCATCCACCAACAAAGACCCTGCATGGATCTTGGGATCCAGTCCAATTCTTTTTCAGGGTTTCATCAAAGTACGACATGAGATCATTTGGCATTTAATCAGTTTATTATAGAGTCGCCAGGCACACCCATTCGGAGTTAAATCCGGAAGAAGTCACGACAACCATGCCAGACACTTGACCCAATACATAAATTTCTTATTATTCTTTCCATTTCATGCGCTTTTGCACTTGTTTGTTTTGCTTCCACTCTCACCTCCGCTTAGCGACTCAGTCAGCCCCGGATTCAGAAGGATCAGCCTGCTATGATGTAGCCTGGGTTGTTTTCAACTGCCTACGTGGCCAATACTCTAACAAAAGGGCAACTTGAGTCGATCTCAAACCAACGACATGAGATCCCTGGACAGGACCTTAGCGAGGGGGTCTGGGGGCGTGCCCCAAGAAAACTATTTGGGTTAGGGTTTTGCAGGGGTGTAGAAATTGGGACATGTTCTCAACCGTGTAACTTTGTGGTTAGACAAAGTATTAGGAGAATGTAGCACAGAGTTGTTTATAATAAGTTTATTGTGTAATTTCGGTAATGAATATATGATAAAATGAGTGACTATTTATAATAATTGAGGTATAATCCAGAATATTCCACAAAGTAGCAAATTGCACTTACTCGAATGTTCTCCGATATCCTTCAGTGCCCGATCGGCCCGGTCATCCGACCTCCGATCTCTACAAGGGGGCCAGCCCCCTGCACCCCCGCGGCTCTGCGAGGCTTCAACGAATACAAAGATAGAACATTGCCCATAATCTCCAGCGAAGCGAGCCTAGGGGTCTGGGGGTGTGCCCCCAGAAAACACTACTATTGGGTTAGGTTTGCAGGGAGCCATCCCCCTGCATCCCCGTGGCTCTGCGAGGCTTCGATGAGTAGAAAGAAAAAAGCACGTCTTAACTATCCCTGAAAAAATTGGTGATGTAAAACCCTAACCTCCGTTTGAAGATCGGTCCCAACGGATAGCAGGGGCTCATCGCGCCACGACGAAGTGATAATACACCGGTGGTCCCTTGATCTATAGGTAGGAATTGGAAGTCCAACGATGGAGGTCAGTGTATGGCGACGGGAGGCTGGAACGGGGGTGCCACCTGCACAAGAAAAGGGCATTTGGGGGCATATGTTGGTTTGGCTGGGGTTGGTTACTCTTGTATTTGCCCTGTTCCTGTATTTGTATCGCGATCGATGGTGTAAGTATACTTCAAGGATGCAGCCGACAAATTCACTCATTAACGCGTTCTTCTTCTTTTAGTCCCAGCATGGAACAGCCTGATGAACCGTTTGCTTCCCTCTAGACGGTACTCGTTTTTACGTGACCAGGAGGCAGGACTTTCGTCGGAAAGTTTCAACCTGTCTGAAAACATCGCGTCTGGCGATAGTCGCCAGGGCCTGGATGCCAATGCGACGAAAGAGATCAAACGAATCATGAAACGCCAGAACGTGACTTTTGACGAGGCTCGAGCCATCTACACCCGTAATAGAATGGAACGCTTCGACATCAACCCCGACGGTCGGCCAAACGATCCAAAGGCAATCTTCTTCTCCTAATCTAATAACTAACTTGCATACATGTAGAGATAACTTATTAATCTTTGTCTTTTGACGCTTGACTGCTACCGCCAGAATTGTGTTTCTTTTCCAGGGAGCAGAAGAAGTGTTAGGTCCACGAGCGAGACTTCAACACACACCGTATTGACAGGAGAACAGGTAAAAAATCATCGCACTAATTTTGATGTGCTCAATGACTAATCTGTAGTTTCCTCCACTACTTCTGGGTGTGGATTTGCAAGGGTCAGCCCCCTGCACCCCCGTGGCTCTGCCAGGTTTCAACGAATTAGCAATAGCCTCGAGCGAAGCGAGCCTAGGGGTCTGGGGGCGTGCCCCCAGAAAACACTCATCTGGGTTAGGATTTGCGGGGGGGCCAGCCCCCTGCACCCCCGTGGCTCTGCCAGGTTTCAACGAATTAGCAATAGCCTCGAGCGAAGCGGGCCTAGGGGTCTGGGGGCGTGCCCCAGAAAACACTCATCTGGGTTAGGATTTGCGGGGGGCCAGCCCCCTGCACCCCCGTGGCTCTACGAGGCTTCAACGAATAGAAAGAATGAACTATACCCAAACCTCGAGCGAAGCGAGCCCAGGGGGGCTGGGGGCGTGCCTTCAGAACCGTGTAAATTAGTTTCTTTTCCAGAAAATGCAAAAGCCTCACATCCTGCGAGGGTTCAGACGGTCAATTCAGATACGAAAATGTACTACTTGCTGCATTCTTTCACTGAATAATGTTCCATTTCGAACACCAGCCAACAATGTGTTTTAGGGAAAATTGGGGACTGTCAATCGCGTTCGTTTCATTGAAGACGTGACAATGTTAAACTCACATGCATTCAATTGAACAATTAATCTCGAATAAAACTAGCCTGTTTTCACACCTCGCTGGGCTACTGCTTTTGCTTCTTTTCTGGAAAAGAAACAGTAGCAATCCGATTCGTTCTAAGAATTTCTCCTCTTTTCTGAAAAGGAAGAACTATTCATTTTGCTTCCTTCAGAGCCAGCAGTTTTGTTTCCTTTTGGAAAGGAGATCAACTGTGCTCTAACCTCCATTCAGGCTTCGTCGGCAATTCGTGCTGGTATCTATCCATTACCCAGAGTACGAGGACGTACATGACCGATGATTAAGCGTACAGGAGTAGAGTTAGAAATTTTTACTGCGCTTCTCAGGAGCAAACGAATCCCATTCGTTCCGCGGGCGTTTCGGTATGCCTATTCGTGAAGCCAAAGTTGTACCGGGTTGTTGTTGTTGCGGTGGTTGTTGTTGTTGTTGTTGTTGTTGTTGTTGTCGTTGCTGTTGATTACCATTATCATTTCGCTCGTTAGGCTTCCAAGACGTGCGCGGGCCTGTGGAACCTTGTTGTTGGCTATTGTTGTGTTTTGGGGGGCTACTAGACAGATCAATAACGGGACTAGAGTTGTTCGGTCTGTGGCCTCCCAATTGGTGTCCCCCAAGTTGGTGGTGTGACGGGGCTGCCTGTTTTCGATTTTCCCAAGGTGGAATTTGATGGTACTGCTGGTAATGTTGTTGCTTTTGGTTTCTATTTTGTTGTGGTTGTTGTAGAGGTTGTTGCCGTCCTTGTTGCCACGGTGGTTGATGATGATGATTATTCGGTTGGTAGTTCTGATGGTGCGCATAATTCGGTCTACTATGATACTGCGGTTGTCCCTGTCCAAGAGGAGGCATGTCACCTAATTTGCGGGACTGTGGTGTAGGTCTAGGATTGTTTCCAAGTGATGGCATATCCCCTAGCTTCTTAGCTGGCTGTCGCTGGGTGTTAGTGTCGAAAATACTGCCGTTTCTCTTCACGTTATCTTGCTTTTGGTGCTCATTTTCGGTCGAGTTTTTACTAACTTCGGCGCTGGCACGGGCTTTCTCTTCTTCAGCCCTCTTCTTTTCATCTACAGCAACTTTCCAACGCTTGGCTTCTTCCTCTCTTTGCCTTACTTCCGCTTCTTTCTTCTTCCTTTGCTCTTCTTCTCTTCTTCTCCATTCCTCTTCGCGCCTCTTCCTCTCCTCTTCTTCACGCTTTTTCCTCTCCTCTTCACGCTTTTTTCTCTCCTCCTCTTCACGCTTCTTTCTCTCCTCCTCTTCACGCTTCTTTCTCTCCTCCTCTTCACGCTTCTTTCTCTCCTCCTCACGTCTCAACCTCTCCTCCCCTTCACGCTTCTTTCTTGCCTCCTCCTCACGTCTCAACCTCTCCTCCTCTTCACGCTTCCTTTTGGCTTCTTCGCGTCGCAATCTCTCCTCTTCTTCACGTTTCTTTCTGGCTTCCTCCTCGCGCCTTCTTCTCTCGTCCTCCGCACGTCTCTTTCGAACTTCTTCTTCCTGTACTCTTTTCTCTGCTGCTTCTCTTTCACGACTTACCTCACCCATCAGCATGCCCTCCTCCTTTCTCAGCCTCTTACGTTGATTTTTTGACAGCTGTTCCACCTCAGCCGGCGACATGCTGCTGATAAGCTTACCAATTTTTTTCGTCGCGCCATACTCTTCAGATCGTTGGGCAATTGCTAAAGCAATTTGTTCTCGAGTATTAGAATTAGACGGTTGCATTTGGTGTGCAGGCTGAGACCCAGATTGCATTTGGGCATGCTGTTGAGTAGGCTGAAAACTGGGTCGTGAAATGGCCTGAGGTGTAGCCTTTTGAGAAGGGTTTTGGGAAACAGTGGTAGGCCCTCTTTCCTCAGAGTGCAGCGAACCAGATGATGGAAATCTAGCCGTGTTGCTCTGAGAATTCTGCTGAGAGTCTGATACATGCACCTGCGGAGTAGCCTGAACAGGTGGCGCTTGAGAAGTCATGACTACGCCTGGCTGTTGCACTTCAGAAGGAATCTGAGGTAAGGCAAGCTGTTGAGAGGTTCCATTTCCATAAAATGGTGAGGGAATTTCAATCGTTGCATTCTCTGGACAAGGAAGCTGGTCCATTAGTGAAGGCTGAGGTAAACTTGACGGTTTTGCTATTACGCCAGCAGCATACGCTAGCACAGGAAATTCGGGAAGTTTCTTCACCTCAGCAGCAATTTTCGGTTCACAGTCCTCACAAACCTGAAAAACAGGGTTTGATAAAAACTCAGGGCCCATATCCTTGGAGGGATTGACATAATGAGTACCGAAACCAAGTCTATCTGCCTCAAAGGGCAATGGAACGCCAAACATTTGTTTCATCACACTTGGCTGGGCAAATGGTTTATCCCTTAAAGACATAACGGCTTCATAATAGCCCTTTGCATCATCAAAAGACATATACCGAGTCATGTATGTCCAAAGTGGGGTGGGGGTCATGGCAGCGAGTACATGCAAAAACGCTGGGTGAATATTTAAATCTTTCCATCCCGAGGCGCCAAACATTTCCCTCGCAATCACATCCATTCGATATGAAAGCCGACCAAATCCTGGCCATCCACCCCGCACTCTTAGAGTCTCCCACTTTGTATATATATCGAGAGGCTGATTTTTCAAAGTGCTTCCATACAGATTAGCTTGTGACCTAATCTCATCACACAACATGAGATTAAGCGACTGATGAAACCTCGGTTTAGCGTGTTTATAACAGAGAAGCAGCGGATTATAGATGAATGTGTCTCTCTCCCTAGACAGCTCAATTCTCGGGTCAATTGATATTGTCCCCATCCCAACTTTATCAACCTCCTCAGGAGTTGGGACACCAAATGTGCATTTCATCACCTCTGAATAGCTATGAGGCGTCCTGTCAAGAAACTGCGGATGATCGCGTAATTTAATACATTTCTCGAGATAGTCCTTGGCATCTTCAACTCCCATATCCATCAGCGACCTCCAAATAGGAGCCGGCGTCATGGCACATAGAATATGAAGGAATGGTTGTGAGTCTTTGATTCCTGACCAACCACTCACGCCAAAGCTAACTCGAGCAATAGTATTCATACGCAATTCCAACCGATCAAATCCCGGCCAACCACCATACATTCGCAAATTACACCACTTGACCGTAAATGATGTTTCATAGGTAATGGAGGCATGTAGCCCCGTCCAGAAGGTTTTCATTGGCAATTTCACTGCAGAAACCGCGTAGCGAAGAAAATTCTCTTTTCTGCGCGCAGAAAACCCTTTGCTTTGCGAAAGAACCTTCTTGGACAATGCAATAACGCCACGTACTCTGTCAATGTCATTTGGCCACAACGATTCATCCTCTAGCCGAAGCAGAGCTCTCATGATCCGAATCCACGAATCATAAAACCCCATGTTTTCAGGTAGAGGTGATATTTTGGCGAGAGATTCAGAAATGACCTTTCTCTGAACAGCATTCAATCCCTCAACCGTGGGCGTCGCTCCAGACGACGACTCCCGATTTTCTTCCCGTTTCACTACTGGTTGTTCCTTTGATTGCTCACCACCGCGTCCATTCAGGAAGGGAACCGCGGCATTCTCCAAGAACCTTACGTATGAAGCCAGGGAGATTTTCGAATCCAATAGACACACAAAACTAGACAGTGTCAATGCCTGGTCATTCAATAGCAACGCACTGACATATTTTTCAACTTCCCTAAACGTGTTTTCGTCCAACTGCCCAATTCGCTTGTCATTGAGAATCTTAGCCACCGCCTGATGAGGATTACCCGCATACTCCTCTGAGTTCGTTTCCATAACCTCAGGTGAGTCCTCCCGCTTAACCACCGCTGCCTCTTGTCCTTGCGGGGTACTCATTGTTGGTTTCTCTTATAAACAAACGTCTTCAATGTTGACTTAGCATGTGACAAAAAGAAGATGGCAAACCAGACATTTAACCCTAACCCTAATGCCCCGTCACACCACACCTAACTTCTGGTCGACATGCTACATCGTAGCGAGCAAAGAACACGGTGAGGGCTAGATGGGAATTAAAACGGGATTTCTATTCATAACCTAGAGATGATTATGTAACATGAACTTTTGATGTATATGACTTTGGACTATGGGATGTGGTCGTAGTAGTGTTTTGGTATCATTAGATTACTGGGTTAGTTGCTTTTTCTGCTGTTCTCTAGCCCACTTAGCGGTATCCTTTGTACCTGTGGAGAAGCTTCTGTCTCTGGCTCTTCGGATGATATCTGAGACCCAGTCTTCTCTGTATAGAGGGGCGACTTGGCCTTGAGGATACATTGAGGCGATATCACCGAGCAGTCCGACGACTGATCTAATGATTGATTCAGATTTCATGAGTTCGTGGTCAGTCTGGATAACAGCCAGGAATCCAAAGATCGGCTGGATGTATGGGAGCAGTTGATCTGAAGCATCCCTTAGACCCGCGACGATGCCCACGTATGCATCTACAATGGATTCTCGCAGTCGGTCAATATAATCCATGAATTCAAGAGTGGTTTCAGCGTCCGGAGAGAGCTTGGACGCTTCAGAAAGCACGCCCATAACACCGTCCAAGTATGGGCCGAAGCCAGTACCAATGGAGGACGCAATGTCACCCATGCAGGACAAAATGACTGGCTTAATTTCTCTTGGAGCATCTTCCTGTCGCAATATTTCCAAAAAGACTTCCATGAAGGTTGGAGTGTAGTCAACCACGTTAGGGCCGAGAGAGTGGCAAATGTCAGCAACCAACCCGACTGCAGTGGTGCAGGTATGGTATTCGGGATCCTTTAGCGCAGTGATCAAATATGGCATGAAGCTCGGCATATATGCTTGGAAGTTATCTCCAATGGCACCAGCGACCGCACCAATGGAGATAAAAATGTCTTCTTCCACGAGAGAGTTAGGTAATTTCCGCTCCAAGAGTTGCATAAACAAAGTCATCAGCATCTGTGCACCTGATTGAACTTGTTCACCGACTCTTCTGATGATGTTCGTCAACAATCCAAGCAAGTTGATTTGTAACTCTTCAATATTGGACTTGTCATCAGAGCTAACAATTTGTTGCTGCATACCCAAAGTGGCCTCCAGCCGAGTTACCACCTCAGTAGAGAGGCCTTCGACAAGCGGTTGAACGTCCCTAGATGAGAAGATGACCAATGTGGATAGGGCTTCATATGCAGATGTGCGACAAGAGGCCTCATTGTCATTCCGTGAAGCAGATTGCAGAAGGGACTCAACCAAAACTTCGTAGTATTGGGACATTGCTGAATGCTCCTCTTGAGGACCATCTTGACAGAGTTGTTCAGTCAAGTTCATAATAGTCCAACAACAGTTAGTGGACACCTTTGGATGATCCTTAAGTCCATGGACCAAAGCCTGAATGATGGATGGCAAATCCTTTTGAACATCAATGCCCTCAATGACCAAATCGGCCATTCTACCAATGCACCAAGCAACAGTATCCTTCACCTGAAGAGATGGATCCTGCATCAAGTTGAGCATTGGCGGAAGAGCCTGGCCAATCAGGCCTCGTAGTTCATTTGGATCCGGACCATCCAAAATGGAGCCGAAAGCCATAACTGCGGCCTCCCGTTGCTGCCAGCTTTCAGAAGTAAGGTTATTGCTGACAAAGTTAAGGGTAGCCTGAACAATGCTGTTTCCAGTGTTTTGAGCAAACAACTGCAAGCAGGCACCAGCTGCCATGGCCACACTCCAATCATCATCACTGGAATCTTCATCCTGTCTAGTAAGCAAACTAAGAAGAGTTGGCAACACCTTGTCCATCGCATGTTGCGCAAAGTTGAAACTCTGCTTGCCTTGACCCATTTCACCAGACTCATAGTATTCGCTCATTTGTAGACTAATCTCAATCTCCTCTTCACAAACAGTGCTCCAAAATTCAACTGCCATGCACGCAACAGTGTCATCAGAGCTCTGCATTCCACTTACAGTGAGACCAAAAAGTGCCTGCTCCATGTATGGCCGCATGTAGTCATAATAAAGACTCATAATTCGACCAAGCGCACCAAAAGCCGCAGCCTGAAGTTCAGTGTCCTCGGATTGAGTAGCCTCACAAACCACCTGCATAATGACATTTCTTTCATTGTCATGGCCAAAGTTTTGACGAACAAATTCCAAAGAGTTAACCAGGGCATTCAACGCGGTGATTCTAACCACCGAAGTAGGTTCATCCTTATGAGCACCTTGAATAATAGCCGTCAAGAATCCATTAGCCTGTGAGACTACCCCAGCGTTCGTAGGATCGGCCGACTCACAGATATAACCAATAGTCAACAGTGAGGCTCTCTTCACCTTGGTGTCTTTATCGGCTTTAGTGTTTTCGACCAGCACAACAGTCAGTTCTGGCCATTCATTGCGTGGAAGCTCAATGTCTGCAATTGCTGCAATCAATTGCGCAGCTGCATTGGCTACTCGATCATCAGAAGAAACTAGGGTATCAACCGAAGTTTGTTTAATCTGTTGCTTGGCTTCTTGAGGTAGTGCAATCCATCGTTCGGCTTGCATATTCTTTGTCCTTGGATCCTTCGCAGTAATTTCATTCTTCAGAGCAATAGAAGCCAAAATTCGCACTTCAGTCCTTTGCTCTGCATTTTTCAATGCATCATTCAACATTCCCAAATATGGCACAAAGTGATCCCTGGCGGCATCTTTGAGTTGTGCCTCAGCCTGGGCTCTCACTTGCTGATCAGTGGCCAAAATGGCATTCTCCAGCACCTGACCAATATCCATACTGTCCGTGCGTGTATATTTATTCGTTCCCACTTGTCAGACGCTTTGTAACACCGGGTTTCGGTACTTCAATGATAGATAAAACAAACGTGGTATGAAGACGGCACTAAATTTTCTGGATTAGCTTTTCCATTTTTTTTTTTTTTACTGCCACAATGCAGAGTCCGTTGTCCCAATTTCTGGTCCCTCTAGACTCCAAAACATCGCTCGCAAGCAACTTACCTATGCAAACAAAAGATTTGACTGCTGTTCTCGTACCCCCAATTCTGATTCGACGGCTTTGCTGGGCGTTATTGTTTTGATTTCGTTTGTTGTCCCTACCCACCAGCAAAATGTAAACAACGGTTCCTAGATATTCGCAGTTTGTGGCAAATCAGTATTTTCTAGTCCTCTCCCAACGCGCACGCGTACTACTTCCGCGCGCGCCCCCTGTGCGCGAATCCGATTAACTACGTACTGTGAAAGCCTTTCACTTTTCCTTTCAATAGCATTTCGCTCAATTCGTATCCTATTCCACAAGAAGTGTCACTACGTAGTGTGCAGACATATAGGGTCATGGGAATTTAATTATTCTTGCGTGTGATGCACTTTTTTTTCATAATCTGCATAATGTTCCCTCAATTGTTTGTTTACATTTCGTGCATATGATCTGCAATGTCCGTCAAAAACCAGTCCGGAAAGTCCTACGCATTACACCCTTGTCGAAATATATCGCCCCCTGAAATACCCTTCAAAGCTGTAGCAGCGTACTATTTAGGCGATGAACCGACTATAACTACTTTGTTCTTGAAAAGAACCAAAAACATTGGCTTTCGAGGCTATATACACTGTGTGTCAAACGAAAGAACCAGTACCCCTGAGACGCCCGCCAGACCCGCCATACAGCCAGCCAACTGGCGCTAGTTCTTTTATTTCCAAAGGAACCAAAAAAACTAGGACTGTTCCAACCAATAGCTATTAAATTAGTGCTAGTTGGTTTTTCTTTCTTGTAAAGAAGCCTTCGATCTCTGCTTAACTTAGACATCGAAATTTTCGATTTGGCTTTTTCAAGCATTAAGTTTATTTCGCTTACTTGATCTATTATACATGTAGTTAGTGTTTTTATTTGGAATATAGGGTATCAAAACTCCACAGATAAGGTTGATTTCTTGGTTTACTACCCTTAAACGAACAAGACAAAATGATCGAATAACCGGTTCTCTGTAAATCCCTCGAGATTGCCAACGAGTACACCTTATGCGCGTCCGTTCGTCGGTAAAACCAGAGCATTGGTGAGAAGGCAGGAAGTCGATGGGGCTATTTTTTCGTCCATTTTTCAAGATAATAATTCATTTTGTTTCGACTGTTCTGACCAGCAGTGTTTACCGTTGGGATCACGCGAACTATCGGTAAACTCGTGCAAAAGTACTGTAATTCCAAGAAGCTGGAGTGTTCGCTGTAGGGAACTTTGAACAGGTGAGTCTTTTCCCTGATCTGGCGACAGCGTTCGAGCTCCTTCTGTCCAAATTCAGGGGCAGTTGAGCCATCAGCTGTCTTGTTTCCAGACTTAAACGCCCATCCAGTAGGCATAAATGCTAATAAATGCGTGAAACATTTTGACAACGGCCTAAAGTATTCCTCAAGACTGTACCAGTTGAGCTGTCTCATGTTAACTAAATGGACCCCACATTCAAATCCATTGGTACCGAGCAGTGAGTCCAATTTCTCATCTCCAATAGCAGCGAGAGTGTCTCTTTTGCGGTCCTGTGTGAATATCTTGGTGTCAAGTCGTTCAGCAATATGTACGGCCAGACGTTCCTTGCCTATAGTGTACGTACCGACCAAAACTAATGGGTTGTATTCGTTGTTAGGTCGTTGGGTAGCGGCGTTGGGAATGGGCTTGAAAAACCTCTCAATAGTTGGCATTCGACTTTTGGCTTCACCACATTGTTTGAAGTTGAAACAGTATTCACCACAAGCCTTGATAACGTCGTCCTGAGATGGAAAAGAATGAGTGGGATCCAAATACGTAGTATCAAGATAAAGAGCATTAATTGGTCTTTGGCGTAAGAGTTGCTTGAGTCTTACAACTTGAGATTCACAGGCCCTGAAATCACCTGTATGGAGAATAGTATAATCAGGCACAGAAAAAAGAATAATGACAGAACCTGGGCAATGATTTGCTTCTAGAAATAGAATCTCGATTCCATCCAAAACACACCATTCATTAACCTCGATCTCTCGAATGTACTCTGGGTCAACTTGAAGATACATTTGAACCAATCGTGAAGTTGCTGGTGTGCAATAGATAATTCCATGTTTCCACAACTTGGACAAACCACCGTAATGATCGGAGTGGAAATGAGTAAGAAAAAATGATCTGACACCAGGTATTGGGCCATAACTGAACGCATCAACGGCAATCTTCTGGTTCCCAATCTGCAATATCTTATAGAAAGGAACTGGCCTTTTAGTTTTTAGATCCGAAACTGGCATAGTAGACTCATCCTTTGTGGGCTCGTTTGTAATAATTCCCACAGAGCTACAGGTTAACGACTCTGTCACTTCAGTTAAGGTTTCCAAAGTGCCGTTTTCTTCATATTCAGTTCCTGAAAACGAAGTGTGGTGAACAACATCTTTTGTTTGGTCAGTAGCCACCAACGTCGTTTCCGATTCAGGAAATTCCATTGATGGCTCCGTCTCTGCACATTCCTCAGAAACAATCTCCTCTGCAGCAACCCCCAGGCACTCTTCAACATGCAGAACTCGACTTCTCATCTCTTTCAAATGACCAATGCCCTTATTGCACATTGGACATAGGATATCTGTAGCCGAGGTATCTTCAGTTTCTTCTATTCTCCCACTGGCGCCATTATCGCCACTCGGTCTTTGACCGAAAAAATCGTGTATTTTCTTTGCAGAAGTTTTGCTCCGGGGCCTGCCTTCTGGCTTATCAGCCTTTGCAACACCCATCACTCCTTTTATGTCATGAGATCTCCAATTTAAACTTGGCTGAAAGAAACCAGTGGTCTAATCAATGGTAAAATCTCAGGTCGTAATCTCCCAACCCGGCCGCGATGGCCGTTACAGGGCTGAGTAACTGTTATCCGAGGATGCCTAATTAAATTAAGTATAATTAATTCATCAATTAATATTACC
The DNA here is from genome assembly GCA_030573635.1 of Blastobotrys ciferrii. Classification (NCBI taxonomy): domain Eukaryota; kingdom Fungi; phylum Ascomycota; class Dipodascomycetes; order Dipodascales; family Trichomonascaceae; genus Blastobotrys; species Blastobotrys ciferrii. Next base: position 53,383 of record JAJMDO010000121.1, read on the forward strand.
ATTGATTGGTCGTTAATGAGCTTTTTTTTTTTTTTTTTTTTTTTTTTATCAGGAAGGAAGAAAATGTTGTTACACAAAGCGGCAAAAAATTCTACACACGTAACTGCAAACTTCGACTAAGTTCTACAGGGGACAGGGTTTGTCCCAAGGAAAAGAATTGGCCAGCGGAATTGTCGTCATTCCAGAGAAAGGTGCAAAAATCGCATCTCAGTTTAGGGAGACACAGGCATCCAGACCGGACATAGAAGATTTCGGTGTTTGCTACGCTCTCCTAGAGCAGATAGGTCGCCGTAATGGGTCAGCTACGTTTCTTTTTGCCAAAGGGGGAGATGCCATTTTTTATCGCGTTTAGAAATTCATGTTAACCACAAGTTGCCAAGCGAACCTTGTTGTAGGTAGGTTTTAGAGGTTCTCGGGAATAATTTGTGTTGATTTTATCAATCTGATAATTTACCGATTTTGGAATAAATCGGGATGCCGGTGGGATACCGGGGTCATATGCGTCGATCGATGGTGGGAGTAAGGGAGGCGGGCCAACAACTAGTAGTAGCGATAAAGGGAACCAAAGTACATGGCGTTCGCGGTTTATTAGAGAAAAGGATTTCGAAATCAATATGGGTAAAAGTTCAAGTAACACTCGGGCTCCACTTGGACTGACGTACAGCGAGGGCGGAGTACCTGTTTTTTACCCGACGATGGACGAATTTCGAGATTTTGCCTGGTTTGTCAAGCAAGTCGATAAATACGGCATGGAGAAGGGGATTGTGAAGGTGGTTCCCCCTAAAGAATGGGTGGATAGTCGACCACAGCTTGATGAGGCGGTTAAGTCGATTAAAATCAAGAACCCTATTATTCAGCACATAAACGGCACCGGAGGAGCGTACCGGCTGCAGAATATTGAAAAGAAGAAAACATATGATATTAGTGGATGGAGGAAGGTTTGTCAAGATCCTGAAAATCAGCCGCCAGCAAGACGCGGTGAACGACGAAAGAAATTTGCTAAGACGGAAGGTAGCGGAAATGTTAAGGATCAAGATGGTTGGGCTGGGTTCGATTATCGGTTTAATGACGAAGAATATTCAGATGAGAGGTGCAGCGAATTGGAGAAGACTTATTGGCGTTCTTTGACGTATAGCAGTGCCATGTATGGTGCTGATATGCCAGGAAGCTTGTTTGATGATTCATGCACTATTTGGAACGTGGCACATCTGGACAACATTCTGAACAACCTGAAAATACAGATTCCGGGTGTTAACACGGCTTACCTATACTGTGGCATGTGGAAGAGTACGTTTGCGTGGCATTTGGAGGATATGGATCTTTATTCTATCAACTATATTCACTTTGGTGCGCCAAAGCAATGGTACTCCATTTCCCAAAAGGACAAGGATCGCTTTTTTGATGTTATGAAGGAAATATGGCCTGAAGAATATGGTAATTGTAAGGAGTTCTTGCGACACAAGACATTCAACGCATCCCCAGCCTTGCTAGAACAATACGGAATCAAGGTTAACAAGGTAATTCACCACCAGAATGAATTCATGATCACGTTTCCATATGGATATCATTCAGGATTCAACTTTGATTATAATGTTGCCGAATCAGTCAACTTTGCAACCGAAGCATGGCTGCCATATGGTAAAACTGCCAACAAATGCCGCTGTATTGATGATTCTGTTGGAATTGACGTGAATCAACTTGTTCGATGGATGAACGGAGAGGAGGATGTAATTTATGAGGATGACAATGGACCGGAAAGTCTCCCTACTCCGCCATATACGAATGAAGACAAACCTGCCAAAAAACGCCGGAAGGTCGATAGGCCAGCCAAGAAAGTTCAACCGCCGTCGGCACCCAAAAAGCCGCAACACCAACTTCCACCATCACCCCCTCCATATGCAAAATGTGAGCTCTGCCCTGACGTGTTTGATCATGATCTGATACAGGGCAAGAAGGGTAAATATGTACATCGCATATGTGCACAGCTGATCCCCGAAACGGGTGTAACTCTTTCAGATTCGTTGTTGGGGTTGGAAAGGATTCCAGCTGAAAGACTCAAGTTTAAATGCTTGCAGTGTGGCTCCCCGAAGGGTGCGTGCATCAAGTGCATGGAGCCAAAATGTTCACGAGTGTATCATGCCTCTTGTGCATATCCAGCTGGTGTACTGGAGGTACGAAAAGGACACAACCAACCGTCTGAGTTTTTGTGCAGGTTTCACAGACCCAAACGGCCACAAAAGATCAACGTTCTGGAGACTGATCCTGAAATTCAGGGGTTTGCGTATTCTCTTCTTCCTGGAGATGTTGTGCAATGTCAAATGGGCAGTAGCGATATCTTCGCCGGGATTGTCGATCACAACAATCTTTCAGAAAATACAGCTATGGTTAAAGTTCTACCGGCGCAGACAGATGTGATGGAAGTGGAATGGAAATGGATTCGGTCACCCTACACACACAAATCCAGCAACACAGTTCCACGAAACACCAATCCGAAGAAGAATGGGAAATTTGCTCCCAGCGGCGAAAAGATTCAATTCACTGGCTTCAAAAAGGATGACAATGTTATGACTGACATTCAAACCATTGAGAATGTTACTTGGGTTACTGACCAATCTTTCAACGCTCCCTTTATTCCCGTTTCTTCATCCTACCCCTACTTTTTTATTTATCGCCCTGATGTCTCAACAATGACTGCAGCGGCATACTATCCTGTCTAAATATAAATCCTAATCTTAGATCATAAATTATTCTGCTTTAGTACTATTGGCCATCGATGTGGTAGTTATTCTTTTCCAGAAATTAAAAACAGTGAAGGTGTTTAATAGTTTGTATTTTTAGAAGCACTCGGAACAGCTTAGCACTCGCACGAGTACCAGTACTGAAAACGTTAAAGGGTGCCCTTTATGCGTTCTATATGGATTAATGCCTGATGAAGGAAGGGTGCCGACCAATTCTGGCGTAAGATGGATATCTACTGATGCATAGTTTCTTTATTGATGAGCTGAAGATGATGCTAGCTAGCCGCAGTTACCGGTGTTGGTTATTAGTACGTCTTCTGTTGATTACTCAATGCATAGGAATGCAAGCAGAAATGAAGGTTTGTAACAAAGGCGTGAATTCTGTATTGGACACCTGGGGACACATAGCCATCAGTTCCAAGGCATAGGGTAGCAAACTGGCGGTGGGCTTGAGTCATGATTACTTCAATACGTTCAGGATCTTTCACTAGGACATGAGACTGAGGGCTCTTGTTGATACAGTGGAGAAATGAAAGACCGAATGCGTTAATTATGTCCCTCTCCAAAGGAAGTGCACTTTGCTGAATGGCTTTAACGTGGCTTTCGATTATGTCCCGGAGAATGAGCAGTTTTTGAAAAAGAACCCTCGCTGATTCACGGTGCTGGCATTGAATTGTCCAACGCAGTTTTGTCAACAGATCAAGAATCTCTATCCGTAATAGCTGTCGGATCGCTTCATGGTATTCCTGTTCCATCTTGTCATTATCTGACAGTGCATTGTTTGCTTTCAAAACCAAATACACGTTTTGAACTTGAACTCTTATGACCTGACTTTGGAACCGCATGTAAACAGGATCTGAAATGGTTGAAAGTGCCTCATTAACCCAGTAGATGACCTTTGACCCTGAGATCCGTCTGATAGGCTTTTCCTGTTGTTCGACTACCATTTGTGACACCGTCATTCAATACGAGATGGTGTGTCTTGAGAATATACAGGTGTTTATTTATATACACAAACATTTAGCGTGGATCACCTCCATGCATTAAAATATAAACAAATTCACTACAATGCAATGCACAAAAAGTGATATATCAGATTTTGTACATTTCAGCCGCACGATATGCATGCACTAAATCTACTTGTAACAAATGCGTGCACCCCACGACCCAAAAAATCTTTACCGTCTTCGGCGGTCAATATATAGATAAAAGCTTGGTCTTGAACAAGGCACAGGTGCTTATCTTATTTTTCGGACCCAGTTTTATTTTCTACACACGTAGTACTATTGTCAGGCTCAAAATTGTGATATGTGGTTTTGGTTTGTGCCCCACGGCTACCACCCCACACGTGTCCTCGTGATATGAGAATCCAGGAGACATGCAGCGTCTATGCACTTGGAAGTTTTTGAACAAATAATGGCTCGAAACATCATGTTAATTCATTCCAATGATGAACTTACATGCATGCGGGTGTCGCCCTTAATTCTGCTTACTCCAAAAGAACGGGAGTCCCATGGCTAGAACTCAGAAGTATTAGAGTTTATTATTCATTTCACTGAAATTTTACGAAATGGATAGCATACAAGGCTTTACAACGGTGTAGTCGATGTCGTATACAGCTCCTCGCAGTACGAGTCTCGGTAATTCCGCAACGTTAATATCGTGCGGATGAGCCAGCCAGTCAAGGGGCTTTAAGCTAGTGTTACACATATTAGCCGGAAATCGCTTTCGTCTGATGATTCGTAGAGGTTCTGTTTCTTTGGATAAAGAGAACAGTTAAATGTTATCAGGTTTTAGGCTGGTAAGTGGGTGGTTTGGGAAGCACTGTATAGATGCGAAGTATATGGCGACGAAACTCACGGATTAAATTTTCAGAGACATGTCCATTTTCCAAGACTTGGGATTCAACCCTCCGTATAGAAGATTTTAAAAGTTCCTCAATTGCCCGTGGCTTTTGAATAAAAACAGGGTCATCTGGACCGTTGACGCATTTCAGAAACAACTGACAAATTTCTTCGATGAAAACACTATCATTGACAAAGCGCTGCTCAACCTCATTGCCATGATTTTCTTCTTCTATATTTTCCTTCAGTTGCAGAAGCTTCGAGAATATTGCTCTTGCGGTTATTCGTCGACTGGCCGCACAGGTTGTCTTAAGTTCTCTCAATAAGCTAAGCATTTCCAATCGCCGCAAGTTACACACAAGATAATAATGGCCATTTGAAATGCCTTCATCTGCATCTAATACCTGCTGTAGCACATCCCGGCGTCCCAGTATACCAAAAATCATCCTCATACGTGATATCAAACTAAAACATTGTTGTGGTCTGAACAACTCGTTGGGCTGACTAATCAGGGCACTGATTCCCTCAACTAATCGATTAAGCTCCGGATATTCATCAGCTATAACCTCCCTTTCAAGTATCTGCACCTCCTCTTCTCCCTGCTCCGCAAAATACTCAGATATTATCTCCATATGCCACCAGCGGCCAACTTTCGCCTTCCTAATTATTTCGGTCGCGCTAATCGCGCGTAACTGGCTCTTTGCAATTGGGTATATCACGTGACCTAATAGTATGTATTCACGACATCTTGATTAATTAGCAGATCGAGTTTT